>JAOEGS010009160.1:0-45017 GCA_025447755.1 Corythornis vintsioides | reverse complement strand
ATCCTGCTCTGGCAGGGGGGTTGGACTAGATGATCTTCTAGGTCCCTTCCAACCCCTATCATTCTGTGATTCTGTGAATTCAAGCAGCCCACGAGTGCCCCTGCTCCCATGGGGGACACAGAGCAGCTTTGTGTCTGGGCAGGAGCAGAGCAGTGCTTCAGAGGAGACTGGCCATGTTCCCCGGGAGTTGAGCAGTGGCCCACCTGGCAGGGCATCACATCCCAGCTGCAATTGCTGGGCTGTTCCACAGGGACCTTTGCCTTGGGGAAAGTCTGTGCTGGTCCTGCCCTTGTCAGGAGAGGGTCCTGGCCTGGTGTGAGCAGAAGGGAGATGAGGTGCAATCCAGCCTTGCTTTGCTTTTTAAAATGTTCCGAAGCAAAGGCAAAGGGAGGAACAGAGCTCTTGGTGGGCAGCTGTGAGGGTCTTTTGAGGAGGCACCAACATGAGCAGGGTAGAAAATCTCATTTGATCTCAAATAGCAGCAATTGAAATTACTTTTCCATGAGTCTAGCACAGAAACCACCGTGGCAAGGTTGTGGGTCTGGTTGGCCCCTGCTGGTTCCTGTTCCCATCTTGGGCAGCCCATGGTGGTGCTGCTGGTTTGGAGGTGTGCTCCAGACTGTGGTCACTGTTCTGTTCACAGTGTCTTTTGGTGCTGCCTGTGTAAAATGATGCAGAGGAAACCCAGCAACTGCTCTGTTGAGAGATTTTCAATCTGGCCTAGCCATAAATCAAGCTCCCACACCAAGGAGAGTGAGCTCTGGGAGCAGGACCTGGGCAGAGCCCAGTTACTGTTGGGCAGAGCTTGGCAAAGGCAGAGCCCAAGCATGGCAGTGGGGCAGAGCGGGGGGAGGCTTGAACCCCTCTGCCTAACAAGGTGCCTGCCCTGGGGGGCTGTCCACAGGCCACTACAGCTCCTGGGACCATCAGACCCCTCTAACAAAACCCTTGCGCTTAGTGCACATAACCAGAAAAGAAAATTGCAGTGTTTGTGGTGATTGGTGTTAAATGAGCAGCGGTGTTTGTGGTGATTGATGTTAAATGAGCAGCGGTGTTCGTGGTAATTGGTGTTAAATGGTCAGCGGCTGGTGTGCCTCAGGCAACAAGTTAAACCCTTTGAGACAAGGGGGGGAGCAGAGAGTAAGCCCCGAGGCCCTTACTTAGTCCCCGATTCCCCGTCAGTTCGTCTGGGGAGAGACAAGAGGCTGAGAAGCCCCAGGTCGGAAAGCCGGCGGCTGCACACACCTCGTCAGGCAGCGGCTCTCCTGACGGGGAAGAAGCAGGAGGACGGATGGTTCAGGTGCAGGAGAACAGATGGTTTAGGTGCAGGAGGAAAGGGCGAAGCTCTGGTTTCTAAGCTCCCCGCCGGAACAGGCAGCTCGGGCAGGCTCGGAGAGCTGCCTTCCCAAGCTGGAGTCTCTCTCTCTGCCTTTGTACTCGCCTGACAATACAGGCATAAAAATAACCAGGCTGCCTTTGCAGAGAGATAAAAGCGAAGTTTGCCTTTTGTGTCTCTCTGGGCAGTGGGACAGCAGCACCAATGGAGCTGTGTGGACATGACACATGGGAATTTCTGACATATCTTTTCCCACTCTGACCTTGACAGGCACAATAAAAAGGGGCTTTGCTGCTCATGCTCAGCCACTCATCCTATCGCCAAGGTTAGTAATAAAGAGCATGTCTGTGTGCACGCTTGTTCTCTGCTACTAACCCACTGCAGGGCGGATGACTCCGGTGGGACAGGGGAGGGTGGGACAGACCTTGCATCGAGAGCATTTTTGTGAAGATCTTCACGCTTTGTCAGGTTGCTAGCTACCAACAGTGGCTGCTTTTGTGGTCGCTGAGGCATTTCCAAGCTCTGCTGTTAGATGGCTATTAGAAAGCACTACCATAAAAATGCTTTTCAAAGAAGCCAGCATAAAGAACTTCTAGAAGAGGTCTTCTGGGGGATAATACTTCCAGTCTTGCTTTTATCTCCCTGCAATAGTCCTCTGCAAAACAGACCCAGGTCTTTACAGAGGTTTCATATGGGGTATCAGGGCTCCAAAAAGGTCTGTAGATCTGTAATAGGTTTGAGTTGCGTTTATCAAGAAACTGGTGGTGTTGACAATCTCTGGTGACACCTAAAATGCGAATGTGGATTTTGATACCAACATGATACCAGCTCAACCAGATGGAACTCACGGTGCAGGGCTGGTAGCAGCAGAAGGGAAAGTGTTTGGTAATTGTCTCATTATAGTTATTATTAGCTAGTATTGTTGGTGCTGCATTCTCTAAAATTAAAATGTTTGGTGACCATGTTTCTCTCTGTTTGCAGCCCAGCAGCAGGTGTTCTCCTCATGCACTAACTCCTTGTCCCTTCCCTCCTTTCAGCATTCAGGTGTCTTTCAGTCTTCCTTTTCTGCTGCCAAGTCTTCCTCCAGCTGGGCAAGATGTCTATGCTGGACATGAGTGAGTTTGGGGAGGCTGCTGAATACCTCCGGAAAAGCTACACGGAGCAGCTGAAGCTTCAGACAATCCCATTTGATGGTAAGACCCTGAGGCAGCTCTCAGCACAGCTCTATGTATGTGCCCCAACCCAGCTCCTTGGACATGCCTGTCTTTGGAGACCATCCCCATCCCTTTCCCTGTGCTGCTCCTCATGGTATCATGGACACTGCAGAATTTCCCCCACCCTTCTAGAGGACAGGACAATCTCAGAAATAGGAAAAGCAGGTTTTCTATTTCCCCTTGTTTGCTACAGTTCTAGTGGAGGTGGCCCTTCATCTCCCCTTACCCTGAGGGGCAGGAGGGCTGGGGCAGATCAGATGAGGAACTAGTGCCAAAGCTTTCTCCATCTCTGTTTTTTTTTTTATTTTGGAGGTGTCCACTCTTCCCAGCCACCCAACTGTACCACTGCTCAGCATGCTTGGGCTCCAGGGCCCAACTTATTCCTCTTGGTTCAGCAAATGAGGACAGTTTTGCTTCCTCTCACTGTCCTTTCTTTCGTGACAGTCCGAGTGCAAGCACATGTGAAGCAGCAGGCTTCTATCAGGCTAAAAGCTGACCCCAGCAAAGTAAACAGCTGCTAAACATGATGAAGGCAAAGAAATCCCAGCTCCTGTGACCAAGAACATAGAAAGGAATAAGCACTGTCAGACTGCATTGATGTGGCTTTCAGCTGACAGTTTCAAATGGTTTCCTACATTTCTACCTGTTTTGTGTCTCCTCTCCTTTCCAGGAAAGAAACGAGCTTGGATCCCAGATGAGAAAGAAGCTTATATTGAAGTGGAAATCAAAGAAAGCTCTGGTGGCAAAGTCACTGTGGAAACCAAAAATAAGGAAGTAAGCAAAATACCTTTCCTTTTCCAAGGGAGAGCAAGTGTACATAGAGCTGGGATATGTGTGACCTGATCCTGTCTGAAACTAACCCAGCTCTTGCTGATAACCCTTCGACATTCAGCCATCAGTCATGCCCCGAGGGGACACACACTGAAGTGTCAGGACACGTAGGCCAATTACTTGCCAGGAGAGGCAGAGGTTCAGCCATCCCCCCATCTAGTGCTTGCTGTCAAACACCGGTTTCCGTGTGAGACAGACAAGAGGGGGATACTGGGGCTGGCCCAGCACAGCTCCTGGCCGTGGGAGGAAGGGCTGCCCAAAGGGTGCCCCTGTCCCAGCACAGCCCTTCCCAATGCTGAACTGCTACCTGGCTCATCTGGGAGCCTGAGACAAGAGGTAAGGGGCCAGTTGGCCTTCTCCTTTTAGTCAGGATTTGCAGCAGTGAGCAATGCTGTTGGGAGAACAGGCGCTGGGCAAAGGGGTAGGACCAATTATGTCTGGTGGTGAGGCTCCAGCAGTGGGAGGGAGGCGAAGCAAGAAAGGATCAGCTGACATTTGTGGGGTAATATCCTGTACAAATAGCTCCAAAATAGTTTAATTAATATCCCTTTCTTGGCTATGAGAACCGGGTGGCCCCGCAATTTCATTGCAATGCAGAGACTCTCACCAGTGTAAAACTGGGGGAAAGAACAAGGACCTGACTGGGCAGTAAATTGTAGATGTGATTATTTGCACTTATTGGCCAGTCAGCCAAGCACTGGGAAGTGCTCCTATCTGCCAAATTTAAAAAAAAAAAAAAAAAAAAAAAAAAATTACTTTTGAAAAGTGGCAAGGCTTTGAAAGTACATTTGTCTGAAACTGGGAAAAGAAGTAAATTAATTTATCCTATCAAAAATAAAAGTTACTGGGGAGAAGGTATAAATTTAGATAATTTATTGTGATGTTTAAAAGATCTTCAGCTTCTTGCGAACAAAGTGGTTTCCAAACTTTTTTATCTGTTATGTTTTTTTATCTGATTTACAAAATCTGAAACCACATCCCTGGATCAGCATTTCCAGCAGAAACAGTTCCAGGAAACCTAACCCCACCCTTACTCTGCTATCTATCCTCTTGTTTTTAACACCAGGTACTTCACATTCACCTGTAAAATCAAAAACCCTAGAGAAGCCTCTTTGAAAGGTTTCAATTAGTCTTCATTAATGAGACCATCTGCTAAATCCAGCTTCCTCCATTCAGGCCAGAGATGGTTTCCCAGTACTTAAATAGATCTTGTTAGAAGGGATGGGGTACAGGTGTAATCTGTTTACCTAGATAACCAGGGATCTCGAGTGAAAGACCATACTGCTGTGGGGTTTTAGGCTGTGAGGAAGAGCTCGGGACAGGGTGTTAAGCATGTTGTTCATGTGAGCATCTTGGTGTCTCTCTAACTTGGACCCTTTCTGTCAGGCTTGGCCACAGCCTGTCTCCCTGAGGAAGGAATGGGGCTGGGCTTTGTGGCCAGAGAGTTGGTGGGGCTCCCCTATGCCCATCACCCCAGAATGGAGGCCAACACTATCAGTAGGACAACAGGCACAAGGCCAGGGTTGTCCTTGTCATGGGACTATCAGTATGTCTGCCTACCTCGTGGGTTTTGGGGAAGAGGATGTTCAGTGGGAGATAGGGTCCCTCTGACATGTCTCTTCTCCTCTGGCAGACGCGGGTGGTGAAGGAGGATGATGTGCAGCCCATGAACCCCCCCAAGTTTGACATGATTGAGGACATGGCCATGCTGACGCACCTCAACGAGGCCTCAGTGCTCTATAACCTGAAGCGCCGCTACTCCCACTGGATGATCTATGTAAGCTGACAGCACCCATGGGAATCGGGTTCACCCCATTGGATGGGGAGGTGAAGGTGGTGTTGGGACACCCCCATCCCTCACCCACCCCTTTTCCCCTTACAGACCTATTCAGGGCTCTTCTGTGTCACCATCAACCCCTACAAGTGGCTGCCTGTCTACACCGCGCCAGTGGTGGCTGCCTACAAGGGCAAGCGTCGCTCCGAGGCCCCCCCCCACATCTACTCCATTGCTGACAATGCCTACAATGACATGCTGCGCAGTAAGCCCTTGCCTCGGGGACCTCCATCCTGGGGGAGCCTGGGCTCAGGGAACGGGGTTGAGGTGGGTGGCACTGGCCTAAACACCCACTCCTTCTCTTCCAGACCGTGAAAACCAGTCCATGCTCATCACGTAAGTGCCCCTCCACACCCTTCCCCTACCCTGGTGTGAGCAGCCAAGGCCCCCCATGCTGTGGTCCTGGGGTGGCACCCCATGCCCCAGGAGAGCCCCCCGGTCCACATCCCACCCCTGCCCCAGCAGCTGTCACACCCCTGTCTCTTCCTGCTGTGCCAGGTGACAAAGCCCCACGGGGGCCTGGTGGGCAGCTCCCCCACACCCTGACAGCTGTGGGAGCTGCCATGGGGTCCCCCAACTGCCCTTGTCCCCCCTTGCAGAGCCAGGGGGAAGGAGAGATGGAGGCCAAAGCCAGAGAGAGATGGTGATGGCCAGAGGGGTGGTGTTGGGGGAGGAGGGTGATGTAGGAGGGTGTAGGCCAGGTTGATTTCAAGTGACATATAGATAAGTGCTATATAAAGGACTCTAAAGGACCCTATGCCGCTGCCAGGAGCCACGGACATTTTTAGCCTTGGCCATAGCCTAATTAGGAAAGGCAGGGGTTGCAGAGAGATGTTTGGCGTGTGTCTGGTGGCTTTACTCCTCAGCTCCCCCCTGGCTCTTTGTGATCTGGGATTACAATGGGAGAGCAGCTAACTATAGGGATGAGCTCAGTGGGGCCCGCTGGCCACCCACACCAGGCATGCCGTCCCCCATGCTTTCCTGGGCAGGACTGACACCACTACCATCTCCAAGACTCCCCAGCAAAGCAGGGCGTGCTGAAACTACCCAAGCAGGAGCCAGCAAGCATGGGTCCTGGATGATCCCAGACAGCTGAAGCCCTGGGGCCAGGGCCATATAGCCTTGGTGGGCGCCAGCACCTCCCACCATCTCTGCGGAGGGCAGCTGACCCCCCACGGCACCTTCCAGGAGGATGGCAGGGCCCGGGCTTGCAGCTGGAGGACACAGCAAGGATGGAGCTGGGTTTTGCTCCAAAGACAAACCCCAAAGCCAAGCACGTACACCCCCAGGCTGAAAGGGCTTGATGGTGCCAGCCTCCCCATCCCACCCTTTGTGTGTTTCCTTCCTGGTATGATGAGTAGGTCCGTAGGGTCTCTGTGTGAAGTTTTGCCTGTTCTTTGCCTCATGTCCTTGATCTGTGTATTTCTGTTACTCTAAGCGGAGAATCTGGTGCTGGTAAGACTGTAAACACCAAGCGAGTCATTCAGTACTTTGCCATTGTCGCAGCCTTGGGCGACACACCGGGCAAGAAATTAGTAAGACCCTCTTTTGAAACAAATTCTTGCTGTTTTCTTCCTTTCGTTATTATTTTTATCCCCCTTTCCCTCTTTCTTCTTCTTTATAATCTTTTTTTGTTGTTGTTTTGTTTTGGTTTTTTCTTCCCCCGATTTTTTGCATTTGGAAGCGTGTTTTGGTCTGACCCACCCAGGACTTGGCTTTTCCCTGACTTTTGAACAAGCAAGGCTTGAAATCATTCTGCTCAAGGGGGAATGGAATTTTTTTTTATTTTTTTTTTTTATGTGGCTGCTCAATCTGTGCAGCCTTGAAGAGGTGCTTTAGATGCCCTCTTTATCTTCTTCTCCACCTTTAACACCTCACAGATCTTCTTCTTAAGGAGCATTAAAAGAACGGAGTAAACCTGCTATTTCCCACCTTGCCTCTTTTAAGCCTTGCTTTTCACCCTCTTCTCCTTTTTTACTCCTCTTGTTAATTTTGACCCGTTTCTACCTTCTGCTTTTCTTCCTCTTGTTTTGATTCTTGCATTTCTTTGGTGCTGGTTATTTTTGAGCTGCCCTTGCAATTGCTTCTTTCTTCCTGCTACATTGAGGCTTTTTCCCTGATAGAAGCAAACTGACTGCTTTAGATGTCAGACAAGCAACACTTCAGCATTATTTTCTTTACTCTTCTTTTGGTTTGGATTTAACCATTCTTGCTTTTTTTGATGCATTTCTTTATTTTCTTCAGCTAATCTAACAACTTTTTTGGCATCTCTTATAAAATTTAATCCTCCTATTTTTTTTTCTTGGACTTTTTTGGCACTAAATGGTCATGCCCTGCTTTTCTGACCATGCTTCTTGTGGTTCTTGCCTGGTTTTTCTGGATTTCTAAAGACAATTTTCTTTCCTTTCTCTAGGCAGCTCTTGCCACTAAAACTGGGGTAAGTGTTGTAGACTCCTAATCTTTGAGGACAAAGTTGTGCTGCACCACAGAGCTATGGTGGGGTGATGAGGAATGGTATGCTTGCGGGGGAGGGATACTCAGCCTTGGGTCTGCCCCAGCACCTGGGCAGCATTTAGTTCTCCACTTGCCTTGGTATCTCCCACCTTCCCATTGTTTGAAGCTTTGTCGTTTCGTCTCTGAGTTTCTACCTTTCTGACTCCAGCCTCTCATTGAAAGGATCATTACTCTTCAAATGCTCATTTCTAACCAGCAGAGATTGTGTCCCAGAGTGCCTGGGGATGGTGTGCACTCCTCCAAAGATCCAGTGAAACTTCAATTCTCTGAGCCATTAGTGCCCTTCCCCCAGCACCATTAGTGCTCTCTCCCCAGCTTCAAAGGTCAGCTGAGAGGCAAAGAACTCTGGCTGCACACCAGGGCCCTGATGATGCCTGGACATGCCACCCTCTGCAAAGACTTGAACTGGCTTGTCACACCACACTGCAGGCAGCTGATGTCCTCCTGGGGTGTGTTTCTGAGGTCCTTGCTTAACTCCAAGGAAACAATTGTGT
This sequence comes from Corythornis vintsioides, assembly GCA_025447755.1. Classification (NCBI taxonomy): domain Eukaryota; kingdom Metazoa; phylum Chordata; class Aves; order Coraciiformes; family Alcedinidae; genus Corythornis; species Corythornis vintsioides. Next base: position 36,794 of record JAOEGS010009160.1, on the reverse strand, counting down.
GCTTTCAGAAATCCAGCAAAGGTTGAGTGACTGGTGCTCCCAGCACCCCAAAGGCCCAGCAGCTCAGCCACATGTCTGGCCCTCAGTTTCCCTAAGCACTGAGGGACAGCCTTTAGCACATCCTTGATTGGGGGATGCTCATTAACACGTGAGTCTCAGACCACTCAGGCAAACTTACTAAGAACCAGGGGGGCTGGTTCTGTGGGTCCTGGGGCAGCCCCCATTGAACCTCACAGGGCAGGCAATTTTAGATCAGGCTGAATTTAAAGCTGGCAGATTAAATGATATTCAAATGACAGTTTGTTAGTAAAGCTGGGGCTCACAATGGCTCCCTGGCCCCCTTGCCCTTCACACCCCTGGAGCTGCAGAGGTAAGGAGCAGTTGTGGGCCCAGTGGTGCAAAGACAGGGAAGCTCTTGGTGGGAAGAGGCAAAAACTGGTGTTTGCTTTTCTTGGAAAGTAACCTATGGAACCTAAGGAAAGACCTATGTTCCATAATGTGTCAGAGCATGGGCAAAAGCTCTCATGAAAAATCCTGTAGGTGCCTGTGCCACCAAGTTTTACTACTGTTGTCAAACCCCACTATGCTTCCTGAGGCTTGGTGTGAGTCTCTTGCTTCTCTCCTCAAAGTCCTGTCCTGCTTTGCCTGCATTAGATAGAGGTGGTCTCTTTATCTTTGAACCGTGCATGTGAAACTTGAATGGAAAAACAAGGTTAGAGGAAGATTATTCCTAGGGCTTGCTCAGGAAGCCCCAATAAGTTCAGCAGGTCACTCCAGCTGGAACCTGTGATGTGTTCCCATCACACTGTGACCCTGCTGTGGTGGTGGTGGTGTAGATCAAGCCTGCTTTTTGGATCTCTTCTTTTGCAAAGTGCTGCATGTTGAACCGTCCAAGATCTGAGTTTAGTGGAAGAGGAAAAGCCTGGCAGGGTCAAAAAGCCTGAAGCTTTTCAAAATGTTGTGGTAACAATGCACGTTTGTTCTGGGGTTGCATATTGTGGTGGCCTAAGAAAGAGGCCAGGGCCTGACGTGTGCATAGGGGACAGCAACCTGGAGTTTCAAAGGGACCAGTTTAGGCAAGGAGAAGCCCACAGAGAGCACCTAGCTCTGCTGACCCCTAAACCAAGCTATATTGTCTTATGAGACAAGGAGATGGCTCGAGAGGCTCTTGCAGACAGCCTAGGAGCATAGCAGGCAGCAGGTAGAAGGAGCTCCAAGATCTGTTTCTGTGTTGTTGGTAATGAAGCCCCCGGTGCTGTGTAGGAGCTGACACCTCCTTTGGTTTTGTTTTCCAGGGCACCCTCGAAGATCAAATCATTGAGGCTAACCCAGCTATGGAAGCTTTTGGCAATGCCAAAACCATAAGAAATGACAACTCCTCGCGGTTTGTAAGTGTCTGAGGTGGACATGAGCTGTCCTGGGAGTTGAATGTGTCACTTGTGGCACTGTGGTTTTGTATGGTGTGGGAAGCTCACTCTGCTTCGTGGTGGGACCAGACTGCTGAGGCCACCCTTTTTCTGGTGACATCAGTGCACTAAATGGTGCACTGGTGAGAGGGAATCACCCTGGTGTCACAGCCTGTGACTGGAGAAAAGGCCCTTCCAGAACCAGTAAGCACAGCCTGGAATGCTGGAGGTGGGTTGGACAGAGGTTCCCCTTCCAAGGAGAAGCACCTTTTTTGCTAAGTCCAGCCTGGGTCTGCTGTGGGGTGCAGTGCCTGTCAGCCATGGGTGGCTTTTATGCCTGTTCTTGTGTCTTGGAGGGAGAGGGGACACTCCTGGGTGGGATTCCTCCCACTGCAGAGTGGGAGGCTGTGGGCAGTCTTGGTGTTATGCTGCCCTGCAGATGTGCTTAGCTTTAAGAACAGCCCTGGGGCCAAGGATTTATCTGCTGGCAGTGAAATATCTACCTGCCAAGTGTCTTATGCTGGAGATGACTCTGTCTGACCATCTGCATGTTACAAACCAGAAAAGTTCACCCACCTACCCCTGGCAGAGCCCAGTAATTTGTCTGGCATCAGCAGAAGCCTAAGAAGTGGGAAATTGCTAGTATCTTGTAGTTGGCTAAGGTTTCTGGGTGCTGTTCAGAGTTGTACCTGTGTAGCCAAGACCAACACTTAACTCCTACATGTGTTTTCAGGGCAAGTTTATCCGGATCCATTTTGGCCCCTCAGGGAAGTTGGCATCTGCAGACATTGACATCTGTGAGTAAACGTGTGGAGGTGTTGGGGAGACAGTTCAGCTCACTGCGAGTGCCAGTGCTGGGGCATCTCCAGGAGAGAACAAGTCCTTCTCTAACCCCTCTGCCCTGTTTGATTCTAGATCTTCTGGAAAAATCAAGAGTGATTTTCCAGCAACCCAAAGAGCGAAGCTACCACATCTACTACCAGATCCTCTCTGGGAAGAAACCAGAGCTGCAAGGTAAGGCAGTTGAAGCCATGGCATAGCCTTTATAGCAGGATGGCCTGAAAACAGCCACTAAGGGCTCTGTTGTCAGATCTGGGGTCCACAGGGAATGGGCAAACCCAGCTCCCCATGCAGGCACTGCCCTTCACTGCTTTGCTAGCTATGCAGAATCAGATTTGGATTGGAAAGGATTTCAAGAGGTCATCTAGTCCAGACTCTTTTATCCTCACAATCTGAGAAGCCAGACAAAAGTCCTTTCTGCAACTGTCTGGAAGAAGAGAAGTTGTCACTCTGGGTCTATCTGCAGGGGGGAGTGTGCTTTGCAAATCTGACTTGCATAGAGTCCTCAATGTGTGGTGGGTACAGCACTGACCCGAGTGTGTGCATGCTGGATATCTACTCATCCTGGGCTCGGAGGAAGTGCTTTGCAGCCTACCTGAGCTCCTTCAGCCACCCTTGAAATGACCTGTTTCAAGTGAGCTTGAAAGCAGTCACACAGCTCACTCAGAGCAGCAGCTCTGGTGTGGACATATCCTAGACATGCTTCCCAGGACAGTCCCAGATGACCTAAATGTGCAATGGGGCTGTTCTGTGCTCTGAACAGACTTGCCTTCCGAGTGCCAGGGCACATGGAGTGCATAGGAACCCTTTCCACACTGCAGAAAGATGACTGGCAGAGTCCCCTGTGCAGGGTGGGTTGTCTCTTGGCCATGGGCTCTTGAGCTTGTTGCTGGCTCAAAAACAATACCTTATTAGGCAGGTCTGAAGAGCTGTGCAGAGCAGTAATCTTATCTGGTGGTCACAAGGACATGGATGGCCACTTCTAAATCAGCCTTCAGCCAAGCCATATCCCAAGATAGCAAACAGGAGGCACATCACAGAAGAGGCCATCTTCTGTGATGTCCATGTGTGGACCTGCCTGGGCTTGAAAAGGTTACTCTCGCACCAACTGGTGCTTTCTAGTTGACGCTGGTGACACCTTTACCTCTTCATCTGTGTCCAGGGTTGCCCCTCAGCCCCAGCTTTGTTGCTATCAGAACTGGCCTCACCCTCTGCTTGTCTTCCCCAAACAGATATGCTGCTGCTCTCCCTCAACCCGTATGACTACCACTTCTGCTCTCAGGGTGTAACAACTGTGGACAACCTGGATGATGGCGAGGAACTCATGGCGACAGATGTATGTGTACTTCCTTCTCACTGCACAGCCTGAGGCAGGGGCCCCAGGGTTGACATAACCTCCCTTGGGGCAGACATGGGCATGTGTCCTGGCTTTTGTGTGTCCCTTGAGTTCCCTCTGGTTTATTGGCAGCTGCTCTACACAGGCTGTGAGCCTACTAGAGCAAGCTTGACTGATTCCATCAATAGCCTGCTCAGGCAGAGAAGGGAAACAATTCCTCAGATTAGGAAAGGCTGGTAGCACATGAGCACTTCCTTCCCATGGCTCTCATGAGAAGATGAAAAGCTTGGAACCTGCTTGTGGATGCTAGGCTGTCAAATAGATCTTCTGGGACCTGGACTCACATGGACAGGATTCCTTGACTAGGTGCTCATCAGATAGAGCATCTTGCCCAGAGCCCAAGAACAGGGAGAAGGGGAGGCCAACCCTCACCTCAGAGTGGTGATTTTGTTCTATCTAAACTGTTTTGTCTCTCTTCAGCATGCCATGGACATCTTGGGCTTCAGCAATGATGAGAAGTATGGCTCCTATAAAATAGTGGGCGCAATCATGCACTTTGGCAACATGAAGTTCAAGCAAAAGCAGCGAGAAGAGCAGGCGGAGGCTGACGGCACTGAAAGTGAGTTTGGCTCCACACTGACAGATCTGCCCAGCCTGGGCTGAGCACGTACATTCCTCCAAGGGCAGACTGTTGTAACTTCTCTGGCCTGCTCTGTGAAGATCAGTGACCATGATCCCAAGCTACCACACTGTCTTAGGACCTGCTGTAGGTGCACAAGGGGCTTGTCCTTGAGTGGGCATAGTTAGCACGGCCTTTTCTGCATGTATGCAGTGGTCTCATCTGCATCAGACTTGCTTCAGCAATATCACAGACTGTCACACCCTGTCTGTGCTCCACCATGTTCAGTTGTCTTTTGCCTTTCACCATCTCCTCTTTCACACTTTATTTAGACAGCCTTCCAGAGCAAGTTGTTCACAGAATATAAGCCAGGTCATGATCAGGAATGCAAGGACCTCTTCAGGTCAGCCTCCTAAAGAGTGGTTAGAGTAGGATAAAGTCACTGCCTAATACTTTGTTGCTTAGGGAAATCCAATGCAAATCCTGTATCCAAAAGATCAGTCAGGCTGCAGAGAAGGCCTGAAAAGTCAGAGTCCTATTACTTTCACACTGCCTCTCTCCTGGGAGTAATGGAGAGAGCTTCAAGGAGAGGGTCACTTTCTAGCATGTTGAAGGCTGAGAAGGGGGAGCCCTATCACTTAAGTGGGGAGCTTAAGCAGTAGCTATACCTCATCTGAGGCAGGTATGCAGGAGAAATGACTCCCTGCATCAGGGCTTGTCATGCTGTTGGTCATGGAAGAAGTGTCCTCCTTGCTTGAGGGATGTCAACCCAGGATTCAGATGCTATGTGGTAATTAAAGAAGTTTTTTTTTTTTATCTAGCAGTGATTTCCCTACAGAGGGGATTTTCAAGCTACAGTGTGCCATTAGAAGCCTATGAGAGATAAGCAAGGAAATTGCCTCTCTTCTGGTTAGGTTCTCTGCACAGGAATCCAGGCTTCCACTGGAAAATGCATAGAGATTCCAAATCAAGAATACTCAAAAACCTGATAGACAGCTAATAAGGTGCAGCAGGTCTGCTATGGCCATCTCCTCCAAACAGACACTTCTTAGGCAAAGGGTCAGGACTTTAAAAGCATCCTACAGTATCCAAGGTGGGAAATCACACTAGAGGAGACTTTGGATAGGTGAAAAACTAGAATAGTTAGCATTAATCAGCAGAAGAGCTGGTAGTTTTTATGTTCCTTCCCAGAGCTTCCTTGTTGGCTCCTCATGTCTTTGTACTGGTTTACAGGTGCTGACAAAGCTGCCTACCTGATGGGAATCAGCTCAGCTGACCTCATCAAGGGGTTGCTCCATCCTCGTGTCAAAGTGGGCAATGAGTACGTGACCAAAGGTCAGAATGTGGAACAGGTGGGTTGCTGGGACATGGGCTCTCAGCTCATGCTGGTAGGTGGTGACTCCTCTGCAGGCAGGCCCACTGAATAATGTCCTCTGCACTGGGTGACTGGTGTTCTTTCTCTTGGGTTTAGGAGGAGATTTCAGAGCTGCATGAGATGTATCCACAGCTGGGAAAGTTGGTGACACATAACTTTGGATATTAATCAAGGCTGGAGGTCCAATGCTGTGATGTCTTTGAAATGTGGGTTGGATCACAGCCAGAAAAGGTCCATTTCCATGGATCTGCTTTAGAGTCATTCTCCCATGAAGAGTTCAGCTCTGCAGTGTAGAAAACTCATGTAAATACTAATCTAAAACTCATCTAAACTCATCTTGTGGGAGACTCAAATGCACCAGAAATTTTATCTTGTCAGATGCCAGCCATATCACAATTAGGAACCAAAACCTGTCCTGAATAGTGCAAACCAGTCCTTGAGTAAAATTCAAGAGGACCTCAGAAGCTGGTGTCTTATCCAAAATGAGATGTAGGCTCTTGCCATGCATAAGGCTTCTGGAAAAATCATTTCAGCCTGAAACTGTATCCTAAGATTTTGGAGGCCAAGATCAGGCCAGCGACACAAGAACACCCTTGTGAGCATGTGAAAACTAACCTTGGAGGATATACTGTAACCATGAACTCCCTGGATTGGTCTGTCTTTTGTGTTCCAAGAGGAGCTCTCTTCTTCAGCCTCTAGCTGCTACAAAACCAGGGAGAAGCTTAAGTACTCATGACCTACTCTATGATTTGCTTTGGCAGGTTGTCAATGCTGTGGGAGCCCTTGCTAAAGCCACCTATGATCGCATGTTCAAGTGGTTGGTGACTCGGATCAACAGGACCCTGGACACCAAGCTGGCCAGACAGTTCTTCATCGGAGTACTGGACATTGCAGGCTTCGAGATCTTTGACGTGAGTTCTTAAAGCCCTCTGCAGTGGATGTGGGGAAGGTAGACAGCTCAGTCCTGTAGTATCTGACAGCTCTATCTTCCTCAAGAAACTGCATTCTTATTAGAAAAAGAGTTCTTGTCTGAATTAATTTCTCCGGAGCAAACAGGCAGCTCACAAGGGCTGTCCTGACATTGCTATGGGCACATCTCCAGTGATTCCTGGCTACCTGCTTTGGTAGCAAGCCAGCTGAGCCTAGCAGAGATCACTCTTCAAACCCACAAAGCAGAAGAGTGAATCCCTTTACATTTGCAGCTCCTTCTTCTGACACAGGTTTGTTTTGTTCTTGCAGTTCAACAGCTTTGAGCAGCTGTGCATCAACTTCACCAATGAGAAGCTGCAACAGTTCTTCAACCACCACATGTTTGTCCTAGAGCAAGAAGAATACAAGAAGGAAGGCATCGAATGGGTCTTCATTGACTTTGGCCTGGACCTGCAGGCTTGTATTGACCTGATTGAGAAGGTAAAGCACAAGTCAGGGTACAGGAACGGTACTTCTGGTAGGTGGCTTGTTTGCAAAAAGAGGAACAGTGAGAGGAACTCTGCTACCAGAAATTAAACTGTTCTCTCCCAGTCAATGGCAAGACCCCAGTTTTGTTTTCCCCAAACTTACAGCTAAGAACCTCCAGTCCATTGAGTCATTTTTGACACAGATTTTGATTTAGTGAAACCACCCATGAGCCCCAAAACATGGTGTGGTGTTTTCCTCTAGAGAACAGTGATCACTGCCCCTTTTTTTTTTTACCCACCTGCTGCCCCTCAGTGCTTCTTACTTGAGCACTTGCTGAAAAGATTTTCTCCCTTGCTTAGAAAAAACTAATTTTTTTTTTTTTTTTTTTTTTTTTTTTTTTTTTTTGGAGAGCAGCAAACCTATCAGGATACTGGAGAGAATCTCCCCTTCCCAATGAGCTGATGGACCAGGGCAAGCCCCCATGTCTTTCAGGCCTGGCCAGTCCCACTCTGGCTGGAGCTCAGATGCAGCCTGGCACACACTAGTGAGAGCTTGTTCCATGGGCAATGTCTTGCATTGTTTGCCTGAATAGGGATGAGGTCTCCCAAGTCAAGTCTTGCCTCATTTTGCTCATTGGCACAGAGAATCCCCCCATCACATCTCTTTATACTACCTTCTCCCTGCAGCCACTGGGAATCCTGTCCATCCTCGAAGAGGAGTGCATGTTCCCCAAGGCCTCTGACATGTCATTCAAAGCTAAGCTCTACGACAACCACATTGGGAAGTCACCCAACTTCCAGAAGCCCCGGCCGGATAAAAAGCGGAAATACGAGGCCCACTTTGAGCTGGTGCACTATGCTGGTGTGGTATGTCCCCTGTCAGCTCCTCTACAGCGTTCACCCCTTCCCCCATGCAGAGCTGTCCTTGCAGGCTGTCCCATTCCTCTCCTCTGGTGATAGGTGCCGTACAACATCATTGGGTGGCTGGACAAGAACAAGGACCCCCTGAATGAGACAGTGGTGTCAGTCTTCCAAAAATCCCAAAACAAGCTCCTGGCCTCCCTCTATGAGAACTATGTGAGCTCTACTTCAGGTAAGGAACAACCTCACTCCTTTTTTACCTTGGTCTCTCCCTCATTTTGCAGCAAAGCCTCCTCACTCCCACACCCAGCTGTTAGTACAGTGTTCCTGCACCTAGAAACCCAGGGAAAGGGAAGAATCTCACTGACCCCTAAAACCTTCTCTGACCTGGGGAGGTGACTACTCTGAACATGCAGTGCTGCCCAAGGGGATTAGGTGGGTGGTCAGGACCAAGCTGAGTTTATGTGGTGCTGTAGAGCTGTCCTGGTGGCCCTGTGACCTGGGATATGTGAAGGGATCTCCTGCTTCTAAAAGCTGAGGAGCAACACTCAGACCTGCGTGCTGTGGGAGATGTTTTTTGGTAGCTGTGGCTTTGCAGGAGGCCACTACCATCACTGCTTTACAGAGAGCAGGGGCTGTGGGCATTTTTCAGGGGTGTTTGGGGGTGCTCTTGAGATCTCTGAGCCAAGCAGATGCTTTGCTGATGTAATCAATCAATATTTCAATCCAACAGAGGAACCTCACAAGCCAGGGACCAAGGAGAAACGTAAAAAGGCAGCTTCTTTCCAAACAGTGTCGCAGTTGCACAAGGTAAGAGCCAGTCCCTAATCAAGACCATGGGGGAAGCATGATCAGGGTGTCCCAGCCTCCATCCTGCTTCCCTTCCAAGGCATCTTGCACATCAGCTTCTGGAGCCTGCTGGAGCACCAGGGTTCCTGAAGGACCACCGCTAGGCAAAGCTTCTAACAGCCTCTCGTCCCTTGGTGGGAGGCCTGTTCCTGACAGGGTCCCAGCCCCATCCCTGTGCTTCTAGGGAAGGACACAAAGCTGGGAGAGTGGTGGCTCCCTGGGAGCTGAGGCTTGTGCTGCTTCTGCCCGCGGGACAATTGCGCTGCCCGGCAGCTCCTTCACCTTTGAGAGAGCGGCAGTTAAGACTTGTAGTGATGTTTAGATGATGTATTACATGAACATCACTTTAAGTCTGTGCTACTTCTCTCCTCATTCTTGTCGGCAGGAAGGACAGCCTTTGGGCAGAAGAAAATGGAGGAGGATCTTGCAGGTCTCTGAGCAGGCAGCTATCTGCTGTCCTGTCCAGGGAGGTGACCCAAGCTGTTTTACATCTTGGGATAACACACATCCCTGTTCCCATGCTCACCAGAGGTGTGATTTGTCCACCCCAAAGCTTAAGCAACTGGAAAACAGCTCAGAGGGGTGTGTGAGCCCAAAGCTGTGTCCTGCCATGACAGCCTTGTTATGACAGGGAGCTCACACAGGGCAGTGCTTGTGTCAGAGCTCCTCTTCAGAGAGATGTGTCACTTTCTCCTGGGCAAGTCACAGGCCTTGGGGAAAGGTGTCTGTGGCAAGAAGCTGCCCCATGATGACACAGAGCTGTGGGAAGGTGTTCCTGATTCCCAAGCTGGTCCTGGACAGGCTGAGCCTGTATAAACAAGGGAAGGATGCCTGGAAGGATGGAGGGTGCAGGTGCCTCTCCCACAAGAAAAAGGCAGAACCATGGCTTGTCTTGAGCCTGGCCTTGGAGAGGAGACCTAGGATGGATCAGCAGGACCCTCTGTCACAATCACAGGGCATGAGCAGTGCTGCTGAGGTGCAGGAAAGCCCTGATAAGGACTGCAGCCAATGTGGGTGCCAGCACTGGACCTGCAGGTGCAGAGCTGTACACCAAGAATATGCTCAGTCCAAGAATATCCCAGTTCTCCCCTGCAGCAAAACTTTGTCTACAAACACTCAGGAAGCATCTGTCTCCAATCTGGCTTAGCAAAACCCAAAGGTACCATTTGGCACATCTGCCAGCCCAGTCACCTTGGCCATTGCTCCCACCCTGGAAAAAGGTCATGGTTCCGCTGTGGGGCTGGGGATGTCCCACTGTCAGGATAGCACTCATGAAGAGTGGGAATGGGCTCTCAGGGCTAGCTCTCCCCCTGCCTGTGATGGGAAAGGGCTATGGAGAAGTGTTGAAGGGGATCAGAGCTGTCCCCTCATGCCTCATCCCTCATGTCTGCCCTATAGGAGAATCTCAACAAGCTGATGACCAACCTGCGCTCCACTCAGCCCCACTTTGTCCGCTGCATCATTCCCAACGAGACAAAGACCCCAGGTATGCATGGACTGGGACAACACCTTGGCAGTTCTTTTGGGTAGCATTCATATGTGGGAGCTGGTGGGAGGGCTCTTGCACCCATCCTCCCCCTAACCCTTTTCATGCAGCAGTTCTGCTGCCACTGAGACCTGGCCCCATCTCACTCTGGAAACCCGTGTGACCCAAGCCAGTCTCCTCTACTGAGGAGAAATTTTGCCAGACTTCCCAGTTTGTCTGTGTGCTGATGGCTGGGCTGCCATGTAACAGATGAATCTTTCAGGCTGGTTTTCACCATCCAAGGCCCTGGCTGCAGCACTGGTGCTCTGCACAGTCACACAAGACAGGTTCAAAACCAAAGGCTGTTCCCAATGTTCCAGCCCATTCTGCAGCTCCATTTCTCCTGTCCCCATGAACTGAGTATATGCTTCAGCTTTGTTCTCACCCATAGGAGCCATGGATGCCTTCCTGGTGCTGCATCAGCTGCGCTGTAATGGAGTCCTTGAAGGGATCCGCATCTGCCGTAAGGGATTCCCCAACAGGATCCTCTATGCAGACTTCAAGCAGCGGTAACTCTTCCTAGCCCAGCAGCCACCATGTATTCTGAGAGGACAGAGACTTGCCCTGGCTCTGACCTGCTCCCCGGCTTGTGCAGGGATGGTCTGAACCACCACAGTATGTCCAGCGTGTGCACAGTGTGAGACAGCTCTGCTGCTGGCTCTTTGGTGCCAAACATGGGTAGTTTGGTGCAGGACATGGGGCAGCAGGGCTTCTGATGTTTGAGGTGCTGAACGCAGGGCTGGAGCAGGTGGGTGGTACCAGGTATCAGGTCTTCCAATCCTGGCACAAATTTCTCTCTGCCCTTGGGATTTTCACCATTCTTCAGGCTGGCCCCATCCACCATGCTTAGCCTGGGCCTGACCAGGCATGGTGAGGCCAATGGCCTCCTCCTGCACAGTCTTTCTTGTGTTTAGAGACTAAGATCTGGCAGCATTCCCTGATGTCTGCTCTGCAGAAGAGTCCATACTGTGTCCTGGAGTTCCTGGTTCATACAGGGCTCCAGCCAGTGATGTAGTGACATGCTTTGAGGGGGAATGGACATGACTGGAGTACAGAGATGATGATGGGATCAACTTCATGCTGGGGTTCTTTCTGCTTTATTCCCACAGCTACCGTATCCTGAATCCAGCAGCCATTCCAGATGACAAGTTTGTGGACAGCAGAAAGGCCACAGAGAAGCTGCTGAGCTCCCTGGAATTGGACCACTCACAGTACAAGTTTGGTCACACCAAGGTGAGACCAGGAAGCTGGTTTCTGGAAGGGAGACCTTGCCCCTCCTGTCTCTCTACAATCCCAGCTTGCTCTGCATGCCCACCTTGCTCTCTGCCTGGCCACAGCCCTGCTGAAGCCCTCTGCTCTACGGGTTGTCTTGGGCCCTTGATGGGGCTGAGGAGGGCAGAGGAAGAAATAGGTTGGGAATAAACAGGTCTGAGCAGGTCACTGCTGCCTGACCTCATATTACCCACCATAGGAGCTAGTGCCTGATGGGAGTGCAAGGGCAGGGAGTGCTGGTGCCCTGTATGGGTGCCTCCTGACCAGTGCAGACCGTGGGTGTGCAGCAAGGGCACCTAAACCTGCAGCAAGTAGCCCAGTTGCTCTGGCTGTCCTGCTTTGGGCTGTGTGTAGCCCAGCTCTGCCTGATGGCTTAGGTTACTCCTGAGCCCTCTGTCTTCTTGGCTGCTGACTCCATTCTCACCCTCTTGCCTGCAGGTCTTTTTCAAGGCTGGTTTGCTTGGTTTGCTGGAAGAGATGCGAGATGAGCGTCTGGCCAAGATCCTCACCATGCTGCAGGCCAGGATCCGTGGGCATCTCATGCGCATTGAGTATCAGAAGATCATTAGCAGAAGGTAGAGCTTGGGGGGAAGAGGCAGACAGGACTTTGTGAGCATCTCTCCTTGTTCTCTCTGCATGCTTCAGTGGGTTTGACCTGTGAGGCTTGTCTATGTCTGGCAGTGGTTAGGTAAGGCCCTGTCCTGGAGGGATGCAGGCAGGGCTCCTGACATGGGCCTGGTAGGGAGGGTCAGTGTGTTTTGGTGGGGGAAGCCTTTGATTTCTACTAAATGATTCAAAGGGATGTAGAATGAGGAAACCTGACAGCCAGGTCACACCACCCATCTCACTGGGGCCACTACACTTTGGGGACAATGTGCCATTCACTCAACATACTGATATTTGCCCTCCTGTGGAGAGCTGAGCCAAGGCTAAGCCTTTAAAAACCAGGTCTCTGCTTCAGTGAGGATGGGAGGTAGGGGATCTACACCCATGATGATGCTGTGCTTGTATCCCTCCAGGGAAGCCCTTTATACCATACAGTGGAACATCCGGGCCTTCAATGCTGTCAAGAACTGGTCCTGGATGAAGCTGTTCTTCAAGATCAAGCCTTTACTCAAGTCTGCTCAGACTGAGAAGGAAATGTCCAACCTGAAGGAGGAATTCCAGAAGCTGAAGGAGGCTCTGGAGAAGTCTGAGGCTAAGAGGAAGGAGCTAGAGGAGAAGCAGGTCTCCATGATCCAGGAGAAGAATGACCTGGCTCTCCAGCTGCAGGCAGTGAGTGCCTCACTCTGTCTCTGGAAGTGTAAGGATAGTGCATGATCCCTGGGTAAAAGAAGGAGCAGAGCATGTTAGATTCCTCCTTCAGCCTCTTGCAGTCCTGAGACCCCCTCATTACTACAATATGTTTGAAATGCAACATCAGATTGGTGCAAACACAAAGTGATGTCCCACTCATGCTTGCTGTCTCATGGCTGCCATGGGGATTCATGCTCCTCTGGCTCTGGAAAAGGTTATCTCCTCACATTGAGGTGGGAAGGATGGCAATTTCTGTTCCAGGAAGTGTCAGTGCAGGGTTCCCTTCTGCTGTTAGCTATTTGGTGTTGGATAGTGCTAGTCCCACGGTCCTTGAGAATGGGCACTGACTGGATCTGTCTTTTTTGTACACCTGAGCACCTTGGGCTTGCTTTGCCCCTTCCCCAAGGAGAGCTTCTGCTCTGGGCCAGGATAGCATGGCTGAGAACCTGCTAGAATGCTCCTGGGACAGTGGGTGAGCACTGCCTCTCCTGTGGCTGTCCCAGGAGCAAGACAACCTGGCAGATGCAGAGGAACGCTGTGACCTGCTGATCAAGTCAAAGATCCAGCTGGAGGCCAAGGTGAAGGAGCTGACAGAGCGTCTGGAGGATGAGGAGGAGATGAACTCAGACCTCACTGCCAAGAGACGCAAGCTGGAGGATGAGTGTGCAGAGCTGAAGAAGGACATTGATGATCTAGAGATCACGCTGGCCAAGGTGGAGAAGGAGAAGCATGCCACGGAGAACAAGGTAACTGCCCCTCCATGCAGAGCACAGCCTCCTTGTCCTGGGGCCTTGAGGGAGCACTGAAGAGAAACACCAGGGACAAGGCTGCTGTTGGGTGGAAGCTGGGGCAGGGCAGAGTGCAAAGAGGTGTGGGAGAGGGCAGATCCCTCTGGTGTGGCACAGGAGTGGTGTGGGCAAATGGTTCTGAGTAACAACAAGTGATTTGGGACACTGATAAACCTCCTGGTGGAACCACTTCGGCCAAGGGGAGAGGGGCTGGCTGCTACTGTAGTGCCAAGCTACTGCTGATCATGGACTCCTGACTTTTGTGGGTCAGGCTCCTGTATTAGCTCTACATCTCCTCCCTCTGAGAAGATACACTCAATTTTTGACCTCATTGCTGTAGGTTAAAAACCTGATTGAAGAGATGGCTGCTCTGGATGAGATCATTGCCAAGCTGACCAAAGAGAAGAAAGCACTGCAAGAGGCCCATCAGCAGGCCCTGGATGACCTGCAGGCTGAGGAAGACAAGGTCAACACACTAACCAAAGCCAAGGTCAAACTGGAGCAGCAAGTGGATGATGTGAGTCATAGGCCAGTGACAGTGAAGTGAGTGAGGTTGGAGTCACACCTCCAGGAGAGCCCAGGGGCTGTCCTTGAGCAGGAGCTGGAGGGTGGGAACCTTAACAGATCCCTATTTAATATGGCCCATTGATGAATCACACCACTGACAAACTGCCCCTGAACTAAGAGTACCTCTTGGAGAGCAGTCTTGGGGTGATGGTGTGGGACTGGAGACCAACTAGGAAGCAGCTTTTGCTCTCAGTGCTGGGTGAAGGTCCCACAGCAATGGATATGGGGAAGATTGGGGCTAGAGAGGGTCCTTTCCCTCCCTATCCTGTCTCCCTTCATTCTCCAGCTGGAGAGTTCTCTTGAACAAGAAAAGAAAGTCCGCATGGACCTGGAAAGAGCAAAGAGGAAGCTTGAAGGAGACCTGAAGCTGACACAAGAGTCTGTAATGGATTTGGAGAATGACAAACAGCAGCTAGAGGAGAGACTCAAAAAGTAAGTGTGCTACATATCTGGGCTGTGTTCTTGCTCTGCCATGCCAGAAGAGTCCACCCTTACATCAAGTGGACATGTGGCCTCTGCAGGGGCTGCTGGGTGGTGGCTTTGATTACCACTGGTGTGATCAGTCCTGGCAAAATGGGGATTTGGCAGAGTTGCTGAGGAGCTTGTCAGCTGCAGAATGATAGAGCAGGGTGCTATAGACCTGAGAGTAGATGGGGTTGGACAGCAGAGATTTGCCTGACAGGATCCTAACAGAGCTCTGGGACCCCAGCTACAAGTACAGAGGAGTTCATCACTCATATCCTATTCTCATTGGGGAGACTGGAGAACAGCATCAAAGGGACCTCATAGGGGAAACCTCAGATCTGGGTTGGCTGCCAGTCTGGCCACTCCAGCCACTCCAACCCTGTCCCTGTGCTGCTGCTTATTCCTGAAGTCCATTTCCTGGGTGGGTTTGTTTGTCCTCTGGCCCTGGCTGTTACAGTGCAGGGAAAACTCTTCTGGCTTCAGGAGCTAGAAGGACTTAGCTGGACAGTGTTTGACCAGAGTCTCTGTCTTCTTTCTGTACAGAAAAGACTTTGAAATGAGTCAGCTTAATTCTAGAATTGAAGATGGGCAAGTGACTGAGACCCAGCTGCAGAAGAAGATCAAGGAGGTCCAGGTATGGTGGCCAGAGCTGTTCTCAAAGTCCGGGAGTCCTAAATTAGCATCAGAGGTAGTGTGCTGGGGAATCTGCATGGGCCAGTCTCTCTCAGAGTGCAGGGACATTTCCTTGGCAGAAGAGTGATGAAATAAAGCTGGCACTGTTAGCAGAAGCCAAGCCCTCAGCCAAAACATGGTGGACAGAAAATTGAAGAAAGAACTATTGAGGTGGACACTGGCACCTGTATGAGGACCAGCTTCTAGGTTGTTGTTCTCTGCCCAGTCTAAAACCTTATATCCAGTGCCCAAACTCTGAAGATCCTGATCTAGTATATTGGGCTTCTTCCTAGTAGAGATGGGCCCCTGGGTTCAGGCACTCTGCAGGGGGTTTGCCCCTCAAGGGAAGCTGATATGCACCTGGATCCTAATGGAAGGGTCCAGAGGGGAGCAGGTGCTCTGCAGAACAGGCCACCAAGGAGCACCAGCCATGCCTGCCTCCAAGTACCCCAGAACAGCCCAAGTCTTTACTCCAGGATGGTGGCTTGTTGCTCCCCAGAATCAGAGTTGATGACTTGCTCTGCTGCAGGGAGCAAAGATGTAGGAACTTCACCAGGTCACTGCCTTATTCTGTCTCTGCCAGGCCCGCATCGAGGAGCTGGAGGAGGAGCTGGAGGCTGAGCGTGCTGCCCGAGCCAAGGTGGAGAAGCAGCGGGCAGAAGTGTCAAGGGAGCTGGAGGAGCTGAGTGAGCGGCTGGAGGAGGCCGGTGGGGCCACAGCCACACAGTTGGAGATGAACAAGAAGAGGGAAGCAGAATTCCTGAAGCTGCGGCGGGACCTGGAGGAGGCAACTCTGCAGCATGAGTCCACGGCAGCCGCGCTGCGGAAGAAGCACGCGGACAGCGTGGCCGAGCTGAGCGAGCAGATCGACAACCTGCAGCGTGTCAAGCAGAAGCTGGAGAAGGAGAAGAGCGAGATGAAGATGGAGGTGGATGACCTGTCATCCAACATTGAGTACCTCACCAAGAACAAGGTGTGTGCTGGTTCTGTATGGAGCAGGTTCAGCTCTTCTGTGAACTGGTCTGCAGTGTGTTCAGCACAGCCAGGTCCATGAGATCTTGTCCATGGTAGCTCTTTGTCATGGCCAAGTCCTTCTTTTCTACTGGGACTGGCTTGTCCCTGTGTCACTATGGCAGTGCTTGCAGGAGGCTTTGCTTGTCCCAGTCAGTTATGGAGGATCTGTGAAAACATTTCCTGGGAGACTGATTCTAGAGCCACTGTAAGCTCAGCAGACACACCCGAGGGCTCTGGCAGGCTCCTACTCTCTGCACATGGCTCAGCTGGTCCAGGCAGTGGGGACCTGGAGTGATGCAGTTGCTGAACCCCTCCTGGGACGCTGGTGCTTGCTGGGCAGAGCTGGGTCTCACATGGGCTGTGTTTGGTGTGCACAGGCCAGTGCAGAGAAGCTGTGCCGCACGTACGAGGACCAGCTGAACGAGGCCAAGTCCAAAGTGGATGAGCTGCAGCGCCAACTGACCGATGTGAGCACGCAGCGAGGCAGGCTGCAGACTGAGAACGGTAGGTCCAGGGCAGGTGTGGTTGTCCTGGGGCTGGCCTGGCAGTGGGACATCTGAATGGGGGAGCCATGGTTCAGCTGGGCAGACTGTCCTCCTTCTCCTATGGACACAAAAAAAATAACAGGATCTTCATCTGTAGTGGAGTGGGATGACCCTGTTGTGCCTTCTCTGGGGCCTGCAGAGGTATCCTAGAGCTTGGCAAGGAAGAGAGGACCTCTGTAGTGATGCTTATTGTGCTGAGGGATGTGCTGTGATCTTGGGCATCAGAAAGAGAGGGTTCCTTGCTGGCCTACTTTGCCTTTAGCTGCTGGTGTGCACCTCTGCCCATGGCCCCAGCTTGCCTGGGTGGGGACACAGCTGGGACTGCTGGAGGTCTCCATGCAGCTGAAGGCCACTGGGCTCTGGGGAGTGTGAGCTCAAGCAGATTTCAAGCCTTTGGCCCCAAAGTAACTGTTTTGGCTCTGTTTGAACCCAGGGGAGCTTAGTCGACTGCTGGAGGAGAAGGAGTCCTTCATCAACCAGCTGAGCCGTGGCAAGACCTCATTCACACAGAACATTGAGGAACTCAAGAGGCAGCTGGAGGAGGAGACCAAGGTGAGGCTTCTAGGGCATGGTTGATCTCTGAGTGACATAGATCTCGGGGAACAGGATGTGTGTTGGACTGGGTAGGTGGGACATATCTTGCATATAGGAGCCACATGAGCAGCTCTTAGCCTGGGAAATAACAAAGTTCCCACCTGCTGCCCCCAGTGCCATGGCTGATGTCTTGGAAGAGCCTGGAGGCAGATGTCTTTCTCATGAACCTTCTCCTTCTCAGAGCAAAAATGCCCTGGCCCATGCCCTGCAAGCCTCCCGGCATGACTGTGACCTGCTGCGGGAGCAGTATGAGGAGGAGGTGGAGGCCAAGAGTGAACTCCAGAGGAACTTGTCCAAGGCCAATGCAGAAGTGGCTCAGTGGAGAACCAAGTATGAGACTGATGCCATCCAGAGGACGGAGGAGCTAGAGGAAGCCAAGTGAGTCTCATGGCAGGAGTCTGTTCCTTGCAGGTGGCAAGTTCTTGTTCAAGTATGGGAGTTTTCCAGATTTCAGGGTGACACTGCACCCTTCTGCCTGGATTTGGGCAGCTTGTGGCCTCCCCTTGTTAGAGCAGTGGGGTGGGATGACACCTGGGCTGGAGGCACTCACCCCTTGCTGCCATTGGCAGGAAGAAGCTGGCCATTCGGCTGCAGGAGGCAGAGGAGGCAGTGGAGGCTGCCCACGCCAAGTGCTCCTCACTGGAAAAGACCAAGCACCGTCTGCAGACAGAGATCGAGGACCTCTCAGTGGACCTGGAGCGCGCCAACTCAGCTTGCGCTGCCCTGGACAAGAAGCAGCGCAACTTTGACAGGATCCTGGCAGAGTGGAAGCAGAAGTATGAGGAGACCCAGGCAGAGCTGGAGGCATCACAGAAGGAGTCACGCAGCCTGAGCACAGAGCTCTTCAAGCTCAAGAATGCTTACGAAGAGTCCCTGGACAACCTGGAGACCCTCAAGAGGGAGAACAAGAATCTCCAGGGTAAGACTGTTCTCAAGCTCTCCTCTTGGACTCTGTGCCCCAGAGTCCTAAGCTCATGGGCAGCCTGTGGCTCCCATGTCCTCAGGCATGTGGTGGAATGGGGTCCCTTGTGGGCAGAGAGCAGACCTGACCTGTCTCCTTCTTGGAGGGAGGCAGCAGCCCAGCCAGGAAGCCAACATATCCTACCCTCTTGCTGGGGGCACTCTGGGCAGCCAGGCAGTGTCACTTGGCTCTCATGGTGGATGTTCTGCTGCTGAGAGTGTCGTGGCTGGGGCATGACACTGGCTGGGGGGTGTTGCTATAGGCCAAGCAGGTCTCTCTAGGCCCTTAACACCTCTCCCCTGCCTTCTCCTTTCCCCAGGTGGCAGGGGAGTACAGCAGGGCTCAGAAATGTCCCCAAGCACAACCTCAGCATCTCTTCATGGGGCTGGGGGGACATCAGCCAAACCTGGGCAGGGGGACAGGGATATAACCTGTGTGGAGCTGGCCCCA
The DNA here is from genome assembly GCA_025447755.1 of Corythornis vintsioides. Lineage (NCBI taxonomy): Eukaryota > Metazoa > Chordata > Aves > Coraciiformes > Alcedinidae > Corythornis > Corythornis vintsioides. Next base: position 17,962 of record JAOEGS010009160.1, on the reverse strand, counting down.
CAAACTCATTCCTGACCAAATCAAACACCCTTTTGTCCATGCCAGAGGAGATTGCTGATCTGACTGACCAGATCAGTATGAGTGGCAAAACCATCCATGAGCTGGAAAAGCTGAAGAAAGCACTGGAAAGTGAGAAGAGTGATATCCAAGCAGCTCTGGAGGAGGCTGAGGTGGGTTCTTGATTCCCCCTGATGCTTGCATGTGCCCACTGTCCTCAGGAGTCACTCTATAGCTCTGTTTGGGTGCTGCTGGAGTAGCAAACCCCACCATTCTGGCAGGGTGATAGTCCTGAGCTCGGCTGGCACCTCTTGGGCACAGTGCTTATGGGAGCTGTGCAAGGCAGTGCGATGGCTCCAGCTGCCCTGCTCCCCATAGGTCTGGGCTGGGAGCAAGGCCAGGCTGCAATGGGTGACTGGGGAGATCCCTCCCAGAGGCCACCTTCTCATGAGTGCTGCTGTCTGTAGGGGGCCCTGGAGCACGAGGAGAGCAAGACTCTGCGCATCCAGCTGGAGCTGAACCAGATCAAGGCTGATGTTGACAGGAAGCTGGCAGAAAAGGATGAGGAGTTTGAGAACTTGAGGTGTGTGCTGAGAGGGGTCAAGCTTGGCATGACTGTGGAGACAAAGCTGGTACCATGGCCCTGACAGGGCTGCCCTAGACTGGGTGTCCCTGGGTGGATGGGGCTGACTCATCATCCTTCCCACAGGCGTAACCACCAGCGTGCCATGGACTCCATGCAGGCCACGCTGGATGCAGAGGCCCGGGCCAAGAATGAGGCTGTCCGGCTGAGGAAGAAGATGGAAGGAGACCTGAATGAGATGGAAATCCAGCTGAGCCATGCCAACCGCCAGGCTGCTGAGTTCCAGAAACTGGTCCGACAGCTCCAGGCCCAGATCAAGGTCAGATTAGCCACAGGTGGGGTGGGCTCAGTGCTGTCTCAGCTCTCAGCCCCAGCTCTCTCCTGTCCCCACTGACATCGTGCTGCCCGGCAGGACCTGCAAATCGAGTTGGATGACACTCAACGCCACAACGATGACCTGAAGGAGCAGGCAGCTGCCCTGGAGCGACGCAACAACCTGCTGCTGGCAGAGGTGGAGGAGCTGCGGGCAGCACTGGAGCAGGCAGAGCGGACCAGGAAACTGGCAGAGCAGGAGCTGCTGGAGGCCACTGAGAGGGTCAACCTGCTCCACTCCCAGGTGAGGGACCACCCAGTCTGCTGGCACCGGAGCAGCAGAGGCTTGTCTGGCAGCAGGGCCACTAGGCACGATGAAGGGCCAGTCCCTGTGGCACTGCCCTGCTCTGTCTGCAGAACACGGGCCTGATCAACCAGAAAAAGAAGCTGGAGGCTGACATCTCGCAGCTGAGCGGCGAGGTGGAGGATGCAGTGCAGGAGTGCCGCAATGCCGAGGAGAAGGCAAAGAAGGCAATCACGGATGTAAGACTGCTGGGGGCCTCGCAAGGGGTTGGTGGATAGGAGGAGGGCCACAGAGCTTCTCCATTGAGCCTTCTGTGGCTGTCTGGCCTTGTGGTGATGCCCCCATGCCTTGCAGGCTGCCATGATGGCAGAGGAGCTGAAGAAGGAGCAGGACACAAGTGCACACCTGGAGAGGATGAAGAAGAACATGGAGCAGACCATCAAGGACCTGCAAATGCGCCTGGATGAAGCAGAGCAGATTGCTCTCAAGGGGGGCAAGAAGCAGATCCAGAAGCTAGAGGCGAGGGTGAGGGGGCAGGGTCAGACCCATGACTGTGCCCGCCAGGAGCGCGATGCTGGCAGTGCCCCAGTGGCCCCAGGCTCTGCTGAGCACTGGCCGTGGCCCCTCCCTTTGTGGCCAGGCTGTGCTACAGGCAGTGAGTAGTGCTCTCTGAGGACCTGCAAGCCCAGGGCCCTCTTCCAGGCTTTGAGTGGCTTGGCCTTGGCTGTGGCTGCTTTGATCTGAGAAATGTGATTTTATCCTCTGGTGCTGGGAAGCAGAGTTGCTGAGTTGGTGTCTACCCATGGCAGGTGCGGGAGCTGGAGGGAGAGCTGGATATGGAGCAGAAGAAGATGGCTGAAGCCCAGAAGGGCATTCGCAAGTATGAGAGGAGGATCAAGGAGCTGAGCTACCAGGTACAGCAGCACAAGACACAACTCCAGCCCAGAAGGACTTGGCCCAACTCTCCCTGTGCTCAGAATCCTCAACTGCCCAGCATAGACCTGGGTCCTTCTGGGCACTGTGCTAGGACTGACAAGAGCAGGACAGACTGCTTCCTGTCCCATCATCCAGTGCCTGTTCTCAGTCCTAGTCTTGCCCCTTTGCTGGTACCTCTTACATGAGGTGCTTTGGGGCCAAGACCCAGGGACACAGGACTGGCGGCTGGCTGAGTGGGGTGGGTTGGTGTGCTCTGTGTGTGAAGGGCCATGGCACTGGGACCCCTGCATAAAGGTATTGGGGCACCTGGAGCCTGAGTTGGGTGGGCTGCTGGGGTCTTAATAATGGTACTGGGGCACTTGCAGGCTGAGGAAGACAGGAAGAACTTGACACGGATGCAGGACCTGATTGACAAGCTGCAGAGCAAAGTCAAGAGCTACAAACGCCAGTTTGAGGAGGCGGTAAGTGCCCGTCCCCCTTGCTGCTGTCCTACTGGGGCAGAGGACAGGGCTACCCTCCCTAAAGAAGGGAAAGTGTCTGTGAGGTTGGCATGGGGAGCTCAAAGGCTGGTACCCTGGCTGTGCCTCATGCCCCTGCCCCCTCTGCTTCTCCCCTCACCCCATCCAGGAGCAGCAGGCCAACTCCAACCTGGTGAAGTACCGCAAGGTGCAGCACGAGCTGGACGATGCCGAGGAGCGTGCAGACATCGCCGAGACGCAGGTCAACAAGCTGCGCGCCCGCACCAGGGAGGTCATCGTCTCCAAGGTAAAACCCACGCAGCTTCAGGGAGCAGCAGGGGAGGGGGAAGGTAGAAAAATCACACAATCATTTGGGTTGGAGGATCAGCAAGTCCAAGTGTTCCCCCAGCACTGCCAAGTCCACCAACAAACCACCTCCCTCAGCACCACCTCTCTAAGGCTTTGAAACCCTTCCAGAATAGGGACTCCACCAGTGCCCTGGGCCAGGCCTGGACAACCCTGGAGGGAAGAAACTGTTTCCAATATCCAACCTAAACCTACCCTGGTGCAGTTCAGGGCCATTTCCTCTTGCCCTATTGCTTGTTATTCCTGTTGTCCATGGAGCCAGAGGAGCAGCTGCACAACTCCTCCCTGGCTGCATCATCCCCAGTGCTGCCCCTCTCACCTGCTGCTGTTGCTGGGACCCACAGGATGGCAAAGTGCTGCCTGCCCCAGGTTCTCACCAAAGCCTTTTTTTTTTTTTTTTTGCCAGCACGAGTAGCAGGAGCCTGGCCCCCTGTCCTGCCTGGTCCCCCGCTGCCTGCTGTAGGTTGGAGGCAAAGGGCTGCAACAGCCCCTGCCAGCTTCACACTGCCAGAATAAATGTTGCACTGCCAGGCCTTGCTCTATTGTGTCTGTCATGGGGTCACCAGGGCCTCTGTCTCTGCTGGTGCAGGAGGGGGGAGGTGTGTGTGTAAGCTGAGGGCTTTGGGGACAGGGCAGGAGAGAGGCACAGGCTTCTCTCTGCGCTGCTGCCCTGGATTGCTCCTGGGAAGGGGGTGGGAAGACTCTTTCCCCATCCTTCCCCCACCAATCACAGACATCACTGAAACCATGGTTCCTGGGGTGACCATCAAAACTCCAAGTCCAATCCTGCAGGGCAGAGGGAGGGTCAGTAGAACCATAGCACAAGAACTGCACAGAAAGACATCTCCACTTCTTTAAAATAGATTTATTTAATAGTTTCTATTGAATATGTTTATTTGCAGTTAGTAAATTGGCATTAATCAGGGCAGTACCAACCTCAGCAGGCCCTGGGAATAGTGCAGAAGTCCAGAAGTATTTATTAGGGACAGGGGTCCCACCTCCACCCCTGTGAGCTTTCCCCAGCACTACACTGGATATTTCCTTCCCCTGCTCTCCATAACTAAGACAAAACAAGGATGAAGGACAGAGGTGCCTGGTCCCTCTCAACACAAGATTCTTGGGGCATCTGGCATGAACAGATGAGCCCACAGGAATGTGATTCCCCCACCCCATGCTGCCTGTGACCCTCTCTGCTCAGTGCAGGTCCCTGGGCAGAAAAGCTACAGCCAGAATCTTCCCTATGCCCTTCCCTGTTACTGGCCCCCTCAGCCTTCTGTGTCAGCCTGAAGGCAAAAGCAAAGCCAGGACAGAGCTTGGCCCCTAAGGGTAAATCGAGGTGGAAATGAGACTGGGCAGGGGCATAGCAGCACTTGGTGGATGTGCCCATTAACTAGACTATGGCAAAGGTATCCCTTAACTTAAACGCCTTTTAATTTGAAGCATTTATTTTAAGTGTACATCTATTACAGTTAAGAAGCAAAGATACACCAAAAACACAAATACCCAAGAACAACAACAAAAAAAAAACAAAAAAAAAAACCCCAAAAAAACAAAAGCACAGATGAGAAAGAAATGAGGTCAGGGAAAGAGGGGGTGACCTGATGAAGAACAGAGTAGCAACTGTCCTAGCAAAGAGCTCCCCAACACATGGGTTGTGAGCAGGGCAACCTACTGGGAGCAGAGTCTGCCCAGGGGTCTGGCACCCTGGGAAGGGCCAAAGGCTCCCCAAGAGCTCCTGAAAAGCTCCATGTTCATGCACAAGCTAAGCAGCTCTGACCACCCCACAAGCAAAGAACTGACCACCAAGTCCAGGGCAGGACTGAAGTGTGAGACAAGCAAGAGGAGAAGGGTGACTTTCCGAGAGGAAGGCCTGCCCACGGGGCTGGGGACCTCGATTCCTCACCCAGGCCCCAGCCCAGGATGCCTCAGAGCAGGCTTCATTCTGCTGGCAATGATTTTGACAAAACACCACAGCTCTTGGACATCCTTGCCCCCCAGTCCCTCTCCAGAGCCTGGACAGAGCTGAAGTTGTCATCAAATAAGAAAAAAAAAAATAAAAATTAAGATGTACATTTCCAAGAAAGGAGGTTCCTTTTAGCTGGAGCTGGAAGATGTGTATTTTTTTGTTTGTTTTTTACTTAAAAGCAGTGGCTCAGGACTTCAGACTGTATTTCATTCTTTGGAATGTGACTGACATGGAGCAACACCATTAACAGTGGTGAGCAGGCAGGGCTTAGCCATGGGGACTGCCAGAACCCAATCCCCCTTTCCCAACATAGCCTACAAAGTTACTTTCAACCAGGAGTGTTTATTCCCAGTATTTAACACATTCTGATTTAAATGGATTCAGGGAAAAAAAGATGACATCTCCAGTAAATATTGCACTTCAAGATTTAACGTGTGTGTTGATATTAAGGACTGAAAGCAGAGACTGACACAAGACTTCCAGGCATAGGAGGTTAGCATCAAGAGCAATAGGCCTGAAAAGGATTTTAAAACCAGATTAGTTACCCAAGAAGGGACAAGCCACAAGTTTAAAAAAAATTAGTACATTTTAATGCTAGTGCTCCATGAAAAAGCCAACCCTGTTGTGATTCCACCACTGCTGAAAGGTTTCTGTTCTCTGCAGCGTTGTAGAATGCCTTCAGATGGGAAGGATCTGCAGGAAAGGCAGCAGGAGCAGAGGTTCTCCTAATGCACAGAGACAGATTTAGTACCAAATGATCCAAAAGTTGATGGTAAAGAGGTGACTGGAGCTAGGGTTCTCAGGAATTAAAAGCGTGTGTGCGAACGCGCACACGCACACACACACACACACACACACACACACTCACTCTAACCAACCCTACACCCCCAGTTCCAAACCCCAACAGAAGAGTTGCACCCGAAGGGAGTCCTTGTGGTGGCTCTGCAGGTGGCTGCTGTGCCAGGGTCTCAAGTCAGACCGGCTCCTCGGACCTTACATTTGGAGGATAATTTCTGTGCTTTTTGACCTGCTAATTCTGGTAGCCATGAAAGAGACACAACTAAATTGGCACAAATAGAGTATCCTCATCAGTCAGCAAAAACATCTCTGACCAGCCATGCTAGACTGTCAGAGAGAGAAAAAAAAAATAGAAATAAAGAGTCTGGTCCTTGCAGGTGATTATTTTTATCCCAGAACAACTGGAAGATACATCCCTGAATGTGTTGCCCAGATAGCTTCCAAAGTCTCATCCGTTAAGAGATGGGAGGTGGGGGGTGGGAGGAGGGGTTCTGACAATGCAGTAACTCTCTGCGGCGCTGAGCCACGCACACACTACACAGCGTATCCCTGAAAGTCCACGGGCTGCAAGGTACCCTCCGAGCGCTGTCCCTCAGACAAGGAGCCAAGGATTACTCCTCGGCAAAGTCTCTGTCGATGTCCATGTAGGCCTCGTCGATGTAGCTGACTATGGCACAGGGGCATGTCCGGTCCGGGCTGAGCAGTATGGATACAGTCTCTTTCCAGTAGGTAAAACTAATACATGAGCTCTGTAGGGAGAGATGAAGAGGCGGGTTAGTGAGGCCTGCAGCCACCAACATGCAGCAGAAGACATGTCCCAAAAGGTATTCAGCAGAGATAGCTGAAAAATCATATACTCATCAAATCCTTTCAGTTGGAAAAGAGCTTTAAGATCACTGAGTCCAACCATTAACCCAGCACTGCCAGGGCACCAGTAACCCAAGTCCCTCAGCACCACATCTCCACGCCTTTGAAACCCCTTCCAGGGATGGGGATTCCACCACCTCCCTGGGCAGCCTGGGCTGGGCCTGGACAACCCTCTGAAGAAAAAAAAATAGTTCTTAAACGTCCAACCTAACCACTCCTGGTGGCTGACAATCTGAGGCTGTTTCCTCTTGTCCTGTCACTTCTTCCCTGAGAGAAGAGCTCAACCCCTCCTGGCTCCAACCTCCTGTCAGGGAACTGTCAGGACCAAGAAGGTCTCTCTTGAGCCTCCTTTTCTCCAGGCTCAACAACCCCAGGTCCCTCAGCTGCTGCTCACCAGACTTGTGCTCCAGACCCTTCCCCAGCTTTGCTGCCCTTCTCTGACCACGTTCCAGCCCCTCAATGCCCTGCTGGGAGTGAGGGGCCCAAAACTGAATCCAGTATTGGAGATGCAGCCTCAACAGTGCCACATACAAGTGGGTGATCCCTGCCCTAGTCCTGTTGGCCACATCAGTGCTGAAGCAAGCCAGGATGCTGATGGCTGCCTTAGCCACCTGGGCACAAGCTGCCTTATCTTTGGCCAGCTCATTGCTATGATTGATTCTTGTTATGGACCAAGGATCACATACATTTTCTAAGCAGGTGCTGTCTTTATCCTTGTTGAGGTAATGCTGTTGCCAGAATCGCAGGAGACTATGGAAGTTGTTCAGAATGAAGCCTGGGTATTTTTCTGTATATTCCATCTGTTGCAGAGTGCGCAGATAAAAAGGCAGCTTTTCTTTCTTTCGGGCCAGCATGAGAATAACTAAACTTGTGTTCAAACAACTGACATTTTCCTAGAAGTAAAAGTCACACAGTAGGTCAAAAGCATCAGTAACAACAACAACAACAAAATCTAGGTGTCAGTTGTACACGTCCTTACAAAAAAGGTGTTCATAGTGAGCATGCAGAGGAGGTGCTCCTATACTTACCATGATAGAAGGGATCTGGGTCTCAGAGAGAAGCCAGTTTCCTCCCTGCCCTCAGCCCCATTCATCACTACCTGGCATTGTCAAGGTAACTGCAAAGCTGCTGTCAGCTCTTTACCTGTGTAAGTGTCTGTACATGAATAATATTGATGAGACGGAAAAGGAAGGACATTCTCATGGACATCTGGGACATATACGATAGCAGGCGGCACTCCGACAGGACTTCTGCAACTGCAGCAAGAGGAAAAAGACACTCATCAGGTGCTTAAAACTCAGACATGTTGGTCAGCAACACAACAGGTAAGAACTGGTGCTTAGACTGCAGCAACAAAACTGCAGGGTGGATTTTCTCTGTCTAAATCCACCATTTTCAAAGCCCAGACTTAAAATAACCATTATCACTCCCCAAAACAGCCCCCACCCAGGCCTCCCTTTTCTTAGTCCTTACCTTTAGCATCAGACTGATTCTCAAATCGGTCCAGGGACAGTGTAATGCAGCGAACAAGCATGTTAGAGTCAACCAACGAGCTGTTGATCTGATTTAAAAACACCTGGAACTAATGAGAAATGGTTTTTAATGTTGCATTAAAAAAAAAGAAAAAAACTTCACCCACCAAAAACACCGACAGTCAAGGTCTGACAGTGCAGCCTTTTGTACCCTTTTCATAATGGGTACAGTGTCCTGGTTTGGTTTGAAAAGTGAAAGACTGCACCTGTGGGGAGGAGCAGACACGACAGGTGACCCCAAATTGACCAACGAGGTATTCCATCCCATAGACCTCATATCCAGTATATAAGCTTGGGGGTCTGGAGATTTGGTCCTTTTCGCTTCCGGTCTCTCCCTTTTGCTTTGGCTCTCGTGTTGGTTTGGTTTTTTTTTTGTTTGCTCCCGAAACCCGGTGCCAGAGTCCAGCTCCTCCTCATCAGTGAGGGTGACATAATTACCATCAGGGGGTTGGGTTCGGTACTGGCTTTGTACATATTTGTATATATTTCATTTTCATTTTTCATTAAATTGTTCTAGATTCCTTTTCTAATCACTAAGTCTCTCTCCCTTATTCCTTTTCTCTTCCCCTTTTGGGGAAGGAGGGGGGTTAAAAGAGAGCGTCTGTTATCAGTCTGGGGGTTGCCCTGACCCTGAACAACACAGCCAAGAAGTGTTGGTCTAAACCAGTTACACTGTTGCCACAAGGGGAACAGGTCCCAGAACCCAAGCAGGAAGATCTATGAACAGGGTGTGGAGAGGAGGCCAACAGTCTCCAGATCTTTGACAGGAAAAGAGTTATTTCTTAAAGGTTGTTGGACAAACCACTCTCATTTCTGAGCACAAGCACCTAAAATGTGCACTTCAACATAAAGCTTCACAGACAAAGCCAATCTTCCCTTCAGAAACACAGAGTTAAGTTCTGAATGTCAAAACACTTGGGGTCATCACTTTGTTACCTCCAACAAGAACCAGAGGAGATGGACACTGCCAGGCCTGCCTCCCCCTGCCCAGGCCAATGCTGGCACTGGGGGCTGACCAAAGAGTCAAAATGGCAAGTACCTTTTAAAAGCACTATGGAACAGAAAAATGCCACAAAGTTCTGGCACCCCTAAAATTTCTTTTGAAGCCTTGTCACATCAGTCAGGACAAGATTTCATACACTTTGTTTTGACATGGCTGCTGGCCTCCGAAGTTCCTCCATGCTCTCCTACAATTATTTTGACCCAGAAGACAGTAAGTAGGGAGTAACACAGTGAGGTATTCATACAATGAGAATTTAAGAAAAATCTGTATCAATAAATAGGAAGCACATACAAAGTATAAAGACAGATTCTCTAGAATGTGCTGAATTCATTTACCAGAAAGCAAACTGAAATTAAATGCACCTTTCTTTTAAATACATCTCTGCTTCTTTTCTCCAGGGTCTGGAAGACTTGACAGTAACCAGAGAAAAATTAATAAACAAGAGTACAATGTTACTCAAAACCTACCCAACAGCTCACATTGTACATAAAACCACACGCACACAGCTGCCCACTCCTGATCTACAAATTCAACTAAGTTTTGCAGGCAACTACATCAGCCACAACCTCTTAACATACCTCTAAGCTCAAATAACAGCAACAACAAGACCTGTATTTTTGCAGTGACAAATACTAATGAATATTTTAAGTGATCTCCACATAGAACCCCACATCAAGCTCCAGTAAAAGATTTTTTGGAGCCTGTCTCCACATCCACAACAACCAGCTTGACTGGAGATGTTCAGTCAACTTTGAGCCCTGCCTGATCACCTAACAGGGCAAGGTTTGCTGAACAGTTCAGCCCTTGCTGACTTGGAGTAGCTGGGAGCACCTCAAACCCAGTGTACACACGCACCTGGGGAGAGACTTTGGTAGCTCTCTCTGTAGTGTTTATTGTGCTCCAAGCTCAACCATCACACCAAGACCAGCAAACGACTCTGAGCTGTTTGGTTGGAAGAGCCCGTAATTTGACCCACTGGGGATGGGTTTTGCAAATATTTACCTTCTCATCTGTGTTGATGTATTTATTGAACCTCTTGAATGCATCAATATTGAATTTCATCAGTTCTCCCAGAAGGTCAAAGTAACTCTGAAGCACATCTCGTGATTTGCACTCACTGTCAACAATGCAGTAGAGAATATGCTGGCAGGGGAGGAAAACAGGAGCCACAGTTTAGCCCAAGTCAGCAGTACAGCAGACTCTGATTTCATCACCATTTCAAGCATTTACCTGCAAGTATAGTTCTTAGATAACAGAACTAAAGGCAATTTGGATGAGTCTCCTGTTAAATTCTCAGTGGGTGAAGGCTTACCCCACACCTGGCTTCCAGAAGAAGAATTCACAAATACTTCCCAAAAATTGCTCTATTCCTCTGTGACTACTTAACATCACATTTTCACCCCTTTTGAATTCATGACAGATAAATCCTCTTTGATTGTCATGGGGATAGGTTACAGAGGAAGCCTGACATATAATTCATTACCTCCAGCAGTCCTCTCTTTAGCAGGAACATCTGATCTGCATAGGATGTGGTGCCTCGCAGAAAACTTTCAACTGCCCTTGCTTGCCAAAACCTGAGAAATGGAAGACAGAAGGTTTTAGTTTTGGAGCAAGAGATGTATTCTATCACAACTCTGAATCAAATTTCATAATCTGTTTCATTCCAGTCTGAAACTGGAGTCAGACCTGTTGATCATGCAGAACACCACCAACAATACCAGGTATGAGGCCCAACAAAAGCTTTGTGTCCTCCCCCACCTGTTCTGTCACTCTACCCACATGCAAAGCAGCCAGAGCTTTTCACAGTTGATGATTTTCAAGCATTTTCTACTGCTAGGAGCCATATGAAAACAAGCCAACTTCCCAGTCAGCTCAAACCAGCATGTTACAGTACAATGCCAGCCCACCTGAAGGAGGATTCAGCTGGTTCCTTCTTCATGACTTGAAGTAGCCTGGTCAACAAACCTCTCTTCCCATCACAGACAAGACTCCTAGAGCATGTGAAGAAATTACAGTATGAGTGGAAGGGCTGGCAAGCACTGCACCCTGAAGAACATTGAATCCAGCCTTTTCTCCAAAGCTTTTCATGATCAAAATCCTGGTATTAAATATACAGTACAAATAACTATTAAGCTTCATTACTAGTTTTACCAGTGGAAGAGTTCTTCCTCACTGCCTTTGGTAAACATCTGCAATACTACCTGTAACACGACTTTCAAATAATTCCTCAAGAAAAATTATTCAATTTTCTCTCAAAATTTTAATGATTTTCACATGTTCAGAGCTTGTATTAATTCAGATATCAGGAAAAAAAATACACCACATTTGATCTTAGAAATGAAAAAAAAACATGCCCATTTTACTCAAATGTAAAGGAAGCTCTAAGCTCTGTTTAGGAGGCGGAGTATAGAAACCAGAGGCTACATGAGGCAGCCTTCTGTATATAAAGGATAGAGGCCATAGAACTGCAATACTAGTTGTATTAAATAGCACCTGCAGCAGAGTCTCTTCCAGCAGTAAGCTTGTGCAGAAGCAATATAGAAGAAAAGCAACACAGGAACAAAATGCTCATGGTGAAAAAGAAAGCCAGTTTAGTCCAGAAATGAAGCAATGCTGCCTGTCTGGCTGCTCAAACCATCCCAGAGGTAGGACAAGATGCTTCAAGTAGGACATCTCTAATCAAAAACCAACCCAGTGTCATCCTGTTCAACACAAGCAGCAGATTAATTACTCCATGCTGAACCATCACCCTTTCTGGGAAGCCAACAGCCAGCTGCCAAAGCCCTTGTGGGAAGCTGTTTTCCTGCAGCACAAGTCTGTTCTTAGTAACACTCAAGAGAGAAGAAAAACTCTGCAGATTGGAAAAAGCTGTTTACACCCTTGAACCTCTTCCTTTCAGTGTGCTCCTGATAGGGTGGATTTTGCTCCCTGAATACTTAAATCTTTTCCCAATAAAGCCAGAAAGCACCTGGGGTTAGAAGGGTCTGAAGGATCTGAGAAACAGATACTGTTTCTTTCCAGTTTGGCACAGTATTATGGCAATGATCACCATTTAGAGAATACCTCTTAGTGAATTCCCTTTGAAGCCAGGTAAATCTGGTCTGTGCAGACCGAGTCCCTGCTGATACTTTGGCAATATTCTGGCAACCGAATTCTGCAAACAGTGTTTGACTTTGTGAGGTTTGTACACAAAAATTGTTTATTGAAGAGCTTATTAAGTCAAAAAAGTCAATCTAACAGGTACTCGAATACAGCATTAGAAATCTTGTAAGTGGTTTAACAAGGTAATTTAGTTTCTTCTAGCTATTAGCTGCTCTTAAAGACTCCAAGCAGACACACTTAGATCTGTTTGTGCAGCCTAGAAATGAACATTATGTGTGCACAGACTGCTCCTGAATATCAAAACTAAGATTTATTAGTGGCAGCAATTAATGCATTAGAGGGATCATGGTTTACTCTCCAGGTCTGTCTGCAATGTCTGTAGTGAGAAAGGCCAGACAAACAGGCAGACCAAGCACACCATAACCAAGTCTGGACCAGGAACTCAACCCCCACAAGGTCGCTTTTGTTTTTAAAGCGCCTTACTTCAAGCACAACCACACTTTGGATTTGCTCATGGCCTTGAATACCACACAAACCTAGACACTGCCTGTTGAAAACGTGTCACTGAAATAAAAGCAAGCCTGGTGGTCAGAAGGACCTCAAAACAGGTGACAAGCCTCCAGTGAAAGTCCTAGTGGAAAGGCCAGAAGCTGTTGACCTAGACCCTCCGTCCCAACTCACCTGTCTGTGTTGACAACAGCATCCACCTCAGGGATGTTGGCTTTATGGGAGATGGCGCTCAGCTCATTGAGTTCTTGACTGTTTAAAAGGAGATACTTGTTCCTAAAGCAAGACAGTTAGGGATCAGGGAGAAAACCAGGATGAATTCAGGAGGCAGACAAGTGTGCAATTCCATGAAGAGTAAAGCCATGACGGCTGCAGGCCTGGGCAATCAGCTTACACTCCACACCACTCCCCCCAGCACTCCCGCAAGGCAGGCCAGCTGGCTGCTGTACCAAATATAGGTTTCAACACTGACCAGCTTTGAGATGGTGGTTCCCAGCTGATCTGTTCAGGACCTCATGGCTAGTTTTGTCAATATATACTTCTAGATAACACTTGCTTTTATTAAAATTGCAGCAACATATTGCTGAATTTGACTTAAATAGGAAACTTTACCACAGATTACAACAGTTTTTCTCTGCCTTATAGTGACCGTGCCCTTCATCAGTGATAAATCTCAGCAGAAACTGAAAAAAACCCACTTTATTATCCTGCTACTTCATTACTCCGAGCAAACTGGCTACCCTGAAAATCTTTAAAACTTCCTGAAACGTAGAAAATAGAACAGAGAACCTAGGCATCAAAACATAGCAGCTACCATAAGATAAATTATTAGATCAGAAAGGTGATGGGGATGCCTTCTTGCTTCAAACACTATCTTCCAGATTAGTGCCCACTGAAACTGTCATGTGAAGCTTCTGGATCAACAGCTAGATCAACAGGTTTCTGTAATGAAAATACAGCCTCTCTCCATGCAATAAACAGTTCCACACACTTGCTTTACACACAGTTTTACTGAAGTTAAATGTACTTGTGCTCATCTTGTCCTCAGCTAACTCAGCTTATCTGTCATTTCATGAAAGCTCATGTCACTGTTTAAAATCCCCAACCAGATTCCACACATTCCACTTGCTCACATGTTACAGCTGAAAGCTGTTTTCTCTTTCAACAAGTCAGAACTTTGTAGAAACATAATCTATAGAAATTTTATTGGAAAACCTGGAGTGATTCCTGGGCAAAAAATGTCTTGAGTGGAGGATTTACAACAGGTCAGCACTCCCCTTAGGTTTACAAATGTCCAGCAGATATTATTCCCTATTATTATCCCTATATTATTCCCTATTCTTAAAGCTACTACTCCACCATCAGAAAGGCCAGTATTTCCAGTATTAATATTTAATGGTACTCGATAAAACCTACACAGAACTACCACCCTGGCTGTAGGTATAACCAGCTAGACAGAAGTGCAGTATGCCCCAAATGCAATAAGCAATAGGACACTACCTTGCAGGGCTGAATTAGAGCACCAGGATGCTGTAAATACAACTTCACAAGTAGCTCTGCATCAGCCTTACAGCATGGAAAACAACAAACCTCAAGCAAACTGCATCACCTCTCAAGTGCTCTGGCAAACTCAAACTTTGTTAAGTATGCATTTTGAAGGGAAACAGATGTTTTCTTCCTATCTCCAATCCAGCTTTCAAAGGCTACCTGACAAGTAATTGTTTCCCTAATGTTTTCCCATCCAGTTTAATCAGATCTTCTCCACTGCTGGCATTTCAACAGCATTAGTATCTTCCCAGCCTTTTTACAAAGGCAAAAGAGTATCAATTAACTTCTTCAGAGATACACTGCCTTTACCCCTATCTTCCAACAGCCTTTGTTTCATGCTTGTTCCACTCTGAATTAAACCTGGACGTGCCTTCACAGGGTACAAGGCTCTTGTGAGCACACTGGCTCCCTACCAACTCTGAGGGAGAAGACAGTTAAAAGCATCTTGAAAGCTGCCTCCTCACTTCTTCAGCCAGGAAGTGTTAGCTTACAGAAATGTTTTGGTTCATTTTGAGCTGAAGCAAAATGGGCTATTTTTAAATCATCAATATACATACCAAGACATGCCCACTGGAGAGCATACACTTTGCATTTTAACAGCAGGAGCTGGCAGGCATGTGAACATCTGAGTCTAAAGACAGGACAATGTTCCCTTCATACACCTGCTGTAACTACACCCAGACAAGCACCACTGCCCAGCCATCATCTACCACAGCATTTCATACTCACTCATGGTGATCACTAAAGCTCTGAAGAAGCCTCAAGAACTGTATCTTTAAAGTAATGTCCTAGAAAGAGACAAGAAAAGACAAAAAAAAAAAAATTTGCTTTAGTATTTTTGGGTACCATTAGTTACCAAGCTGACATGAAACCAGATGAACTGAAAACCAATCCAAATCAATCCCATTGAACAGCAGAGCAAGGAACTTGCTGAGATAAAGGAGGCTGCACTTTGCAGGCTTCCCAAAATACAGCAGAAGTGGAGACTGCCTCCATGCCTGTGCATGTAACAGTTAATTTCTTCTCAATGCAAAAGCAAAAAGCTCGCCCCCGTGTTGATTATCTAGACCAGAAACAACACCCATCAAAAAAACCCAAACAAAACAACAACAAAAAATGCACCCCCCAAAAAAACCCAACCTGTGACTCATTTTGTGTTCTGGGCCTCTCCTTGTTAAACCCACTAGGAATCATTTCCAAAGTTTTAGTTGTCTTCTACTTTTGGCCTCCAGGGAATTTACCCTCTTCCCAGTTCCCAAACTGGGAAAGAGGGGAGAGGCTAAACTGCCCTCTGCTAAATTGCCAGCATGAGCTGACGAGAAAGCCTTAAGCAAAAGCAGTAATTCACAAAACCCTGGGTGCTACCACATCAAGCCATTTATTACAGCAGCACCCAGTGACTCAACAAAACTCCTCAAACTACAGGACAGGATAAAAAAAACAATATAGAATTTTAAGTTACTCACTGGGCTACAATCACAATTTTGATTGTGTCCATGCAGAACAAGGGCTGACGCTGAATGCTTTCTCCAGATCAGTTTGTCAAACAAGTTATTGAGACCAGGAATCAGTCTGAACTCCGCTATCATTTTATGAACCTGAAAAACAGAAGTACAGACCCATTTGCTGCAGCCTCAGCATGGTTTAGTAAACAGATGGGCACATTTACACCATCCTCTGACAAAAGAAAGAGTGAATTCCTTTCCCAGGCAGCATGTGTCAGTGTTAACACGTGTGCTCCCCACAGTGTGCCATTCAAGTAGTTTCTGTTGGGCAGGCATAGACAGAAAACAGACATTTTGGAAGAACACTGTTAGCCTGTGCCCCACTTAACCTCTGTGCCTCTGGGAGCAGCTCTGGACACTGGGAAATCACTTACAGAACACTGAAAATACAGCTCTACCTAACTCCTATGCATCACAAAATGAAGCTGTGAATATTCTGCTGCCAGTCATACCCTGAGTATCCTCTGCCTTTCTAGTTCAGACAGCTGAAGCGGTCCTCTGAAGACAGCACAAGCTATCAGCATTGTTTCTATTGAAGTGACCCAGGCAAGAGTTGTGAGCAAAGCAGAGTCCAGCAGTAACACAACCACAATGCAGCTCAACTGCTGCTCCTTCAGCTTAAAAGGAAGTTGAACTTCTGTAAAGAATGCCCAGAAGAGATGAAAATGCCAAATTACTGAGGTTTATTATCAGCCTGCCTGCCATGCTAGGATGCAGTACCTCATGTCAGACTGTGGAGTTAGGCTTGTAAAACAACCACTAATGTTGGTGTGAACAGCTGTTCAATACCTTCAGTCCAAGCTTTGATACTTTTTATTTAAGCAATTTGGAAAATGAGGAATACAAAGTGGGACTCTGTTCAGCTCTAGGCCTATGACAAGCAGCATCCGTTGAGATGTGGTGCAAATGAAAAACCATCTGTGACTGAGAACGCCAAAAAGCTGTAAAAATTAAGTGCCCAAAACAATAATGGGCACATTCCATAAAATCAGGTTACCTAAAACAGAAACACCAGACATTTCTGAGATATGGAATTATAAGCAGCAGTATTTCAAGCAGATCACTCCCTTTAGTTTTATTTCCTCAAATACCTAAGCACATCAAAACTATCTGAAACCAATGCTACAGGTTTTCACTCTTTATCTTGTTTGCAGCATAGCTGGTGGCCTTTTGTGTTCCTCTTGGCTGTAGCCACCATCCTTCCTGTCTACATGGGAATCATATTCCCACTGCTGGGTGTCTCTTGACTATTCCAACTGAGAAAATGTGCAGCTCCTTCCCACCTCACCCTCACAGACTGCAAAGCTCAGAGTCACTTGATGCTCCCTTTCTTTAAAATGCTCTTGACTCTTTGATCTAGTTACAAGCTTCCAAGAAAACCAGCTCTGAGAAATCTCTCTGAACAATGTACTCCCTGTAGTGCCCCCCAGCCCTCAGTAGCCAGCGTGGCACAAGCACAATGATGAAACCAAGCGAGCTGCCTGTGAGAGCCTCAGCCCCTTACTAAAGGAGAAGCTCTCTCTGCTCATGGCTGAACCCAGGAATCTGTTCCTTTCCAGACAAACCATGATCTGCTTATTCTGAATGATTCATTTCTAATTTCAGATATGTTTACTTCTAGTTTGCTTAACCTCTGTTCTCACCTGACATATGAATGACAAAGCTCTTGACACAGTCCCTGCCTTTGGACCATGCACTCTTTCAGACCCCAAACTCATCTCAGCCACTTAGTCTGGGGATACCAAGACAATCCCTGCTTTACATTCATCCTTTAAACCCCTTTGACTTTTCCCTGTTGCTGCCCAGCTTCACATGAATTGCGCTATTGCTTTCTCATCACTAAAACTACTACAGGCTTCCACAGTGTGCACTGTGGCCCCCTAAAGCAGGAGCAAGTCCACCACCTGGCTGCCTTTCACCACAGCACAGACATGCAAGACAACCAAATGCATAAGGAGAGTAACTGATGGTGTGAACATGAGGAGGAAGCAAAACACCACTTATCCCCAGCAGTGTCGCCACCCTGAGCAGGGTTATACCAATACCAGTAAGACCTCCAGCTGCTCAGAGTGGAAGACTGGTATTACGTATCTTGTGCTTTTCACAGAATCACAGAATGTTAGGGGTTGGAAGGGACCTAGAAAGATCATCTAGTCCAACCCCCCTGCCAGAGCAGGA
>JAOEGS010009159.1:18732-62668 GCA_025447755.1 Corythornis vintsioides | reverse complement strand
TTACTCATTTCAATGCAATTTAACTCTTAGCAGTCATAGTACCACAGTGAGGCTCTGTCCTTATTCACTCCTCTGAGCTGATAATACCTATCATAGACTTGTTTTGGTTGGAAGAGACTTTTCAGATAATCAAGTCCAACTATTAACCCAGCAGAGCCAGGTCACCACTAAACCATGCTTCTTGATGCCACATCTACCTGTCTTTTAAATGCCTCCAGGGATGGTGATTCCACCATTTCCCTAGGCAGCCTGTTCCAGGGCTTGACAACCCTTTATGTGAATAATATTTTTTCCAATATCCAACCTAAACCTCAAAGGCAAAGGGCTCAAACTGGAACACAGGAATTCCACATAAACATGAGGAAAAACTTCCCTGTGAGGGTCACAGAGCCTGGCACAGGCTGCCCAGAGAGGTTGTGGAGTCTTTCTCTGGAGACTTTCAAAACCTGCCTGATGTTCCTGAGCAACCTGCTCCAGGTGACCCTGCTCTGGCAGGTGGGTTGGACTACAAGATCTTTAAAGGTCCTTTCCAATCCCTACCACTCTGTGATTCTGTGCTACACTTACAGGTGTTAACAAGGTTAATTCACATGAAAAGACCTACAGAGTTCCACCTGGAAGAACCACTGCATAGTTACCTGGTGACCCCCATACCTATGGGCCAGTGGAACAGACCCAAGTATCACTTTCTCCCCACTGACGAACTCAAGAAAATCAGATGTTTGTATGACAGATATATCAAGGTCCAAAATATTTTCAAGAACATCCTGGAGGAAAAAATAATACAGATGGTAATTGAACATAACATTTTCAGTGGTGTCTGTTTTGTCTACAGATTTCATTATTAAAAGACATGTCACAGTAAGTTTTAAATGTTTTGTTTAAATATTATAACTTGACAAGATGCTTTCAAAATAAATAGCATATGAACATATATTTTAGTACATAGTATTAATTAGAGAGGAACAAAGAAAATTAATAGCCAACCTTTGAAACAGCTACAAGGCGAGCTCTAGATTTAAAAGGTGTAGGATAGACAATTGAAAAAATGCAATTTCTCACATTACGGACATAATTTTCCTGGATCACATCAATGGGAAAAGGATCTGTCAACATGAAACAGACAATAAATGCTTTAAAAAAAAAAATAATCCTAATATCCTTCCTCTTACATCCAATCCAAAAACTTCAGAAACAATGAAAATGTGACTCTTTACCACTGTCTATTAAGCCTGCATGAAAAACAAGCTCAAATGAACTCAGGAATTTTATTCTACTGGGATTTTTGAAATGAAGTATTGAATTCTGCTGAAGAAACTAGCAGAATATGCGAGCTTTAAGATCTAAAACACATTTAATTAGCTATGGTTAGAACAGTGTCAGGGCAACTTTATATTACACTCAAAATGCAACCCTAAAACCTATTTGCATTAGACAGAAAAGTTCGGCTACCCCCCAAGCTGAACAACGTAGTGCAAAGGATGAAGTTGCTGAGCACCAGTAGCTGTTCCACGGTATGTGTGCAGTGACCAAGTAACCTAAGAAACCAGCCTGAAGTCTTCTCTGAGCAATGTGAACAGCAAATGAAAAGGTCAGAAGATGCAGTTCTTGCTGTACAACATATGTGCTCAAAAGATGTGCTGCATTGTTCCTTCAGCTCTACTCTTCACCCTGATCCATGGTAGCAGAGGACAAATATTGTTTCAAAACACTGGACTAATACTCTTAAGTCATCTTCATGACTTTTAGTTTGCAACTAACAACTCCATGTTGATGATGAAATCTCAGCACCTCGAAGTCACTGTTAGCAGCTCTGCACACTTGCTGTTGGCTGTTTCTCAACACCTCTGACACATGCTGTTCTAGCCAGCTACTTACCCCACAGTGATTGTTATCAGTGATTATTTCTTAATGCTTTCAAGTAACTGAATCACCCAGAAAGACAAACAAACAAAATTAATTATCTAAAGTTATCATATAAATTATCTTTATGATTACAGGCAATCCTGACAGCTATCCTGCTCCGTGCACTTCAGAGCTGTCAGGATCATTTTTCATTGACACGTCATCAGCGTTCACATGTTTCTCCGTTATAATAAATACAAATACAGGGGGAAAAAAATGAAAAGCTCCTTATGGCCAACCTAGTTTTAACTTATAAAGTAGTAACTATTTGACTGCGTATCTAAGGTCTTCACTGAGTGCTTTTTAGCTGCCACAAACCACTAAGCAGAAGCAGCGGGGTAGAGCCGAATGCTCGAATCGTCCGCTCTGCAATGAGAGCGGCGGGCAGCGCAGGCTGTACCTCGGAGGCTGTCGGAGGAGAGCGGCCATGCGCAGAGATCAGACACCCCCCGCTGCCGCCGGCAGTGCCCCGGCTCGGGCTGCGAGGCGTTCGGGCCGAGGGGAGCCCGGCAGAGCCCGCGGGAGGCGCAGAGCGGGGCCCGGCCACCGGCCCCGGCCGCCCAGGCCCAGGCCAGCCAGGCGGCCACCCAGGGGAGCCACCGCATGTCTCCAAGCGTTGCCTTCAACCCGGCATGTAAAGAAAGCGCTTGAAGGCTCCCTCCCCTGCAGGGCTGCCCTCCCCTCCTGTCTCTTCACAGAGATCTCGGGGGAGAAGCGGTGGGTCTGACAGCGCGGCTGTTTGTTGAAGCCGGTCTCCCTGAGCCGACCCCAGGCACCGTGGCAAAGCCCGACCCTCGGAGAGCGGCGGCGTGTGCGGTGGCCGGGCCTGGCCCTGCCGGGTGGTGCCGCTCTCCTGCCCGGCCCTCAGCCGAGCTCGGCGCCCCGGCGGAGCGGCGGGAGCCGAGAAACGCCGAGACGAAGGGGGTTGGAAGAGCGGACTGCTGGCTCGGCTATCCTCCCAGCACCCCCGCCGGAGGGTGGTGGCCGTTCTTGGCTTCCGCGTCCGGGTCGCGGCGGTGCCGGAAGGCGGAGCGGGCGCGGCGGGGCTGGGGGACACCATGGCCTTGCGCTGGTGGTGGCGATGCGGCGCCTCCTCCTGCTGGGCGCCGCTCGGCTCCCTGCCGCGCCTCCGCCCGCCGGGACCCGGCTCCCGCTCCCCGCCGCCGGCCCCCAGCGCGGTGGTGAGTGCGGCGCGGCGGCGGCGGGCGCCTGGAGGTCACCGGGAATGAATGGAGGGGAGCGAGGGGAGCCGACCGGGGCCTGGGGGACGGGAGGTGACAGCTGCCCCGCGTCAAGGCCGCCGCTCCTTCGGCCCTTCTCGGCCCGCGGCTTCACTCCCGCCCGGGAAGCGCGAAGGGCCGAAGGCGGCTCCGGTGGGCGAGGGCCAGCGGCGGGCGGGCGGCTCTCTGCCTGGCGGGACACTGGATTAAGGAGTTTCGGGGCAGGATTGGTTCCCGTTGTGGGGAGGAACCTCGCCGAGCCTTGTCCGGGTGGGAGCAGGGATAAGCGGTTCTCCTTAGTGAGAGATTTTCCTACGCGTTTGGGGGCAAATTCGCATCGCGAGTAGTACCGGGGGGAGGTCTCGCTGCACTCGGTTAACGGTTTCCTCGCAAGGCCAGGCTGCGCTTCTGACCTGCACTAAAGTCTTCTGGCCACGTGAAGGACCCAGTCCTACAGGGTTAAGCGGCAGTGTAAAGGAGAGTCTCTCTCTCTCTGCCCTCCCCGAAGGAAGAATAGGAAGAGAGCTGCTCTTTTATTTATGCAGAACACAGTGAGAGGTATGAGAGAGTGAACTTAGGAATGTCTCAGCCGCAGGGCTGGGCACTGAACCCAGGCAGCAGGGAGTTGCAAACCTCTGACCTGCTATGGTTCGTCTTCCTCTCCTTCAGTTGTCTCCTTGCCTGGCCTTTTTTTCTAGCTGTACACAAGGATGGTGGATCTGAGTCCTGGAGCCATTGCAGTGCTCTCTCTTGTTTCTCTCCCTGTGTCCTATAAGAGAGTTCAGGAAGCATCCAAGGAGGCATGAGGAGAAAGTTTGGGTTATTCTTCCCCAGTTCTAGGTCTACTTGAATATTTCTGTGCAGGTTTTTGGAGAGGCAGTTTGGTGAACACGTGGATTGTAGAGATTTCAGACTGGGTGAGCCTGGCTGGGCCCCTGAGCCAAGGCAGGGCAGGGCTGGGTAGTTCCTGGCCAGGGTTGCTAGGAGCAGAGCAAAGGTGCCTTTCTTTGCTCAGCTTATCTCTGCTGGAATCGGTGATTCCCTGCTCCTGGGACTGCACCTTCCCTCCGGGCTGCTGAGCTGCCTCTGCAGGGAGAGATGACTGGACAGATTGCTGCGTTTGGAGGTTAGGTTCTTGACAGCTGACAGGGAAGATGTGCTGGGGCAAGTTACCAGAAGAAGGAAGCTGAATTAAAATTGCCTCAGGGGAAAACGAGGAAATGCTCTTTGGTCAGTGTAGTATTTTATGGAAACCACTCTTGTCCTTTGCTCTGTGCCTTGGCTGCTGCAGCCCAGGGGTACCTGCAAGCCAGGGAATGATTTAAAATGGCACCTTCCCAGAGTGCAAAGGCAAGATTTCATTAGAGCAGCTGTGGGAAGTTAACTGATAATGCCTTCTGGGCTGGTCCTGCAAGGGGAGAAAGTCCAGTGCTCCTGTGTCAGACCAGAAGCTAATGTACATATTGTCAGGGAGGTCTTGTGTGATATGGAAGGAGATTATGAGGCTCCTTTGCTGCTGTGTTAGTAAAATGGAGGAACAGAGCAGTGCTGATGAACAGTGACTTGATTTTTTTTTTGTTACTCGAATGTTTTCTGTCCTTTTAAAGTTCTGTTAAATTAACCCTGATTTTTATTTGTGCAGATGTGTCAATATACCCAAAGAAGGTCAACTTGGTCATTTCCAAAAACATGTAATATATTTTGGTGGTAAGTTGGAGATTCATATTATTGTGTAATGTGCAAAGACCTGGTTATTGGGCGAACTGGGTAGTTGAAAATACTTTGAAAATAAGTTTTATCACTCATATAGTTGGAGAATTGTGTGTTGGTTCTGAGTCTGAATCCAAGTCCTCCATCCTGTGGAGCAAGAATGCCCCAAGAAAGCCCATATGTTTCATTTTATAACAGGAAACATAATAACAGGCATAAACTTCAGGGAAAATTTAAAAAATCAGGTCTAAGCCTAATGCATCTTAATGGATCCAGGTGGAGCTTTCACCCTTTACTGCTGAACTTTCATACTCAAGTATTGATTTAATTTATAATGTAGCTGGGCGTGCAAAGGGGAATTTTCAAATCCAAGTCAGGAATGTTTTTCCAGGGGTATGCAGGAGAGGTAAGAAAGTAATAGAATAGTTCTGTTGCTGGAAAGTGAAGGCTTCATCTCCAGATGTAGGCTACAGCAGTGGTGTATTCCAAAGGAACACATGGAGAGCAGTGTAGTTTTATGTGTCTCAGAAGACTTTGTAATCTCTTAAGGGCAGGGTGTGTGCTATTGTTTGCCAAAGGCTGCACTTTGATAGCTCCTAAAAGCCTGCTGTTGTCAATACATGGCTGTAATGGCCTTACACTTTAGCTGGCTGAAAAGAGTGTTTTGATGCCTTTTCCTTATGTTTTTGCCATTTGGTTACCTTTTTGTGTGAGGGGAGAGGAGGAAAAGGAAATGTTTCTGTTTGGGGAATCAAGGAAAGTTGTTGTTTAACAATATTACTCTCTTGAAAAGCACTGTCACCAGGTGTCATCACACAAGTCCCTCCCACTTGTGCAGCTGCAGTAAGACAGTTAGTGATGAAAAATACCAAGACCCTTTTCAACTTGGTAGAAAAGACTTGAAGAATCTCTATGAAGATATTAAAAAGGTAAGGGATTTTTATGACCATTCTGGGATCTTGTGATGATTCTGTTTTTAATGGCAACCATCACTTTGGAGGATAGTTATTGAAAGAATATTCTTTATGAACAGCTGTCTGAAACTTAAGCTGAAGGCAAAGGGCTTTTCTTGTAGAACCAGAATGCAGTTTCTTTTTTACTCTTGGTTTATCCTGCTGGAATACATCATTTGTGTTTCAGGTTACTCATAGTGATCTTAACACAGCTTCAGCTTACATTGAGTGGAATGTATACCTTGCACATGCTTACTGTTTTGCTTGGAATAAACAGATTGGCTTTGTGACTTTTATACTGATGTGTTCTTTTCTTTTTTATAGGAATTACTTGTATCTGCAGCAGAGCTTAAGGAAATGTGTGATTATTACTTTGATGGGAAAGGAAAAGCCTTTCGACCAATGATTGTGGTGCTAATGGCAAGGGCTTGCAACATTCACCATAATAATTCCAGGTGAGTTGGTCACTTTTAGATGTATGGACATCTATAATACTTGGAAGTTTATCATTCCTGTGTTTCCCAAAAGTATATCTATAACTTGATGAAAATAAAAAGCTTTTCTGTGAACCTGAATTTAAGTTCCATTGTGAAGCTGCATTTTTGTAGCTGTCAGTGCCAAGGGGGCTGCCAGGTTTATTACATACTTCCATCTGTCATTTATTGTTGACTATACTGCAGTTGTAGCTGATGATGGATGGATAATGTTGCCCAATTTTGATATTTGTAAGGCTTTTAGTCAATTTTAGCTTCTTACATAAATGCTTTATTAGAACCTTTAATACTCCTTGGAACTATATGAAGTTAATTAAAAATATGTTTAATTTGTAACCATTCCTGTAGTTATTAAACTTGTCACAGGTAAGAACTTTGCAGCAAGAAGATACCTCCATAGCTTTTTTTTTTTTGTGATTATGCAGGAAAGCCATTGGGCAGGTGATGTGATTATATTCCAAGCTGTGAGACATTCAGAACTGTCAGAATTATTTTTTTTCTCCTGTGGGAGCACATTTCTACACTTGAATGTCAGACTGTAAGGTTAGAGCTGGTGTCATCCTCAAGTCCTTCAAATTACTTGTCTTTTGAAACCAGTTTTAACTGAGCAGAGCATCCTGCTCACCCTGGACTCCACATGTTCCTATCAGTTACATTTGCATTTTGAGGACTGATGTTAGCTGGAGTGTTCCCTGCCTTCCAGCTATGCTTCCAGTTCTCCCCTCGTGTAGGATTTCAAGTATGAAATCTTTGGTCCCTTGCCAGAAGTGTTTCTGATTTATCAGCCATAAGGAATTTGTCTCAGCTGTCACATCATTTTTTTTTCTTAGCAATAGGTTATTGCCTTTTTGGACTTGATGTCTACCTCGGGACATGACATATCTTTTGCTGCTTGGTATGGCACCTCTCCCAGGATACCCCCTCCTAAGCAAATAGGATTTTGAAAGAGAAAGCAGAGCCTAGTTGGCAGTGTCCTGTCCTGTGTGTGCCAGGTCCTCCTGTTTTAGGAAAACATTGTCCAGGATTAATGAGCTTCACTCCAGCCTCATTCTGTTCCCCATTCAATACTGCTCCTTGTCATTGTCTTGGAGGTAGCAAAAGGAGCAATGTTGGTTGTCAACTCCTCAAGGATGTTCTTTCACTGATTGGCTGAATATTTTCATGAGTGATCTTGACATGGAAAGCAGGAGCATGCTGATGGTCACTTTTTGGTGACAGAATCAGCCTTGATGACTGGCCATCCCTAATGGAATGGAAAAAAGCAGGATAAAAATTTCATCTGGAGCTTGAAGGACCATGAGTGTCCTGTTGGGGAGTGACCCCAGAGTGCTTGGCATCTGCTTCTCTATGAAAAGACTCCAGGTAATCCCAGCATGCATCAACCAGGGTCTATGCAGTGCAGCTGTGGGAATGCTGATACCCTTGTGGTATCATCAGCATGTCTGATCCTTGTGTTCAAATAGTCCAGCCAGCTTCAGGAATGGACTGCCAAGGTAATTGGGGAGAATAAAGGACTGCACATTTATTATGGACATAAACATATTTGTTCTCTTCTGACATCCACATAGGTCTGTGGATGAATTCTTTGGATCTGTTGCTCTGTCCTGAAACCATCAGGACCAGTTCTGAGACTGTGTCAGTGAGGGAGTGTCTCAGCTCAAGTGCTACATAGGCCTGAGGCAAGTGTTTGCTTCACAGCAGCCAGCCAGCCCTCAGCTTAAGTGCTCTGATTTATAGATGCCCGTGGCATTTGGCAGCTTTTCTACATCTCTGGCAGGTTTTTCTCAGCACCTACAACCTCTGCTGTTTAAAAGCTTCCTCCTTAATCTGAACATTCCTTGAATAAGGACAGTCACTGTCTCTGGCATGTTGCTTTTAGAATGAAATTCTGAGTAGGGAGAACAGAAAGGTTTCAGCAAAGGGAGAGAATGAAATCCCAGGGTATTTGTCTTCCTCTTCTTTGCTGCACACCACTTTTCTCTAATCCTGTGATTGTAATGATCCAAGTCTTCAGTGTACTGCTTTGTGATTCATGTGGGATGGCCAGTGTCTTTGGGGTTGGGTAGGCCATGCCAGAAGGATACACTTCCCTACTGTGCATACCCACTTACTGTGAGTTGGTGAAGTTTCACTGGCATCTTCTCTTTTGCTTTTAAGCTTCCCTTTGCTTTTAAGCTTCTTTTTAAGCCCTATATATTCACATACCCCCATTTCACACAGATACTGGTTTCAATATTGTTGCTTTTTAAAGGAGGATTGCCTCCAGGGGGCAAATTGTTCTTCCAACTTGTTACTGTTGTGAGGAAAATTGTATATGTAGGGAAGGAAACACTGCATGTTTGTACCTCTGCTATGGACCAGAGTGAAAAAATAACTTGCTTTGCATTCTGCTCCCAACAGAATGTTTAATGTTTTTCCTCTTCCAACTTGTCATTGCCTTTAAAGCAATTTATTTTATTACTTTCCTGGCTTAATATTGAATCTTCTTCCAGAAAAAAAATCACCAAATTGTTTTTCTTTGTTGAAGCTTTGATTCCCACACAGGTAATCAGAGATACTGGCCACAACATCTTTAGACTTGTGGGGTGAGACAACATCCTGCACTGTTCAGCCCCAGTATCTTTTTACTCTTCCTGTGAGGTTTGTTCCTGTTGTTGAGTTTCTGCTTCATCTTATTGCTGTTCTCAGCTGTCATGTAACTTGCTGGACCCAAAGGGTTTTTGCCAGTTCTTTCATCTGGCTCTTTATTCCATTTTCTTTTGTGCAACAGTGGGAGAACAGGTAACACTCCCCCTTGTTTGGCTGTTAAAATAACAGGATGCAATGTTGTAAGGTGTGGGGCAGTCCCCAGAGCCCTTTTTGTCCCCACAGAGCCCCACCAGAACAGCTGAGACATGAGGTGAATGCCAAGAAAACACCCAGGTGGTTCTCCTCACAGGTTAGGAGTCATGACAATTTCTGGTCAGATTTGAGGCAGGATGGGTATTTAGAATACTTTGCAGATCAGCTGTTTCTGGAGTCATAATCAGGAGAAAAACAACTGCATAAAGAATCTGAATTATAATGAGATAGGTCAGTGTCTGAAGCATTCAGATTGTTCTATGCTGGTAAGTTGTAGTTTTGTCTTTTGTGTTTTGTTGGTTTTTTCCCTGGAAGATCAAGTGTCAGAAGTCCAGCTGTGAGTCCTTAGACCCCTTGGGCAATGGCTTTTGGCTTTGTAATAGCAATTTAGTTTTGTGTGAGAGTGAGAATTGGTGTGAAGAGTTCAAGCTGAGGTTGTGCACACCTTCCATTTCACACATCCTCTGGCATTTTTTCCCCTACCTGTGTGCAGAATTTCACAGTATTAGCACTCAGCCTGACTGGACATGATGTTTCTGTTTGGGTTGTGTACTCCAGAGGTGTTTGCAAATAAGAGTTTGTTTTATTTCTATTTCTGAAACCAGAATGGGAGAGGAGAATAAGAGAAGGCTAGAGAAGTAGAGAGACATCTCAATAGAGAAAATAGTGAGCACAAAAGATATAGAAGAGGGGGGGAAAAAGGGAAATAAATCCACCCAAACAGTGTGAGAAGTACCTAAACATAATGACCTGGCTAACCTGGATGTTTCCTAAAGATAGGAGGACCTGCCAGCAACCTTAGTCCTCTTTTCTTTCACCCCTCCAAAGCATGGTTGTCAGATGCCTCTCTTGTCTGCTGCTCTGTGATTTGCTCCCATGTTAAAACAACCATCCTCTGTGCCTCCCTGACTCTGCAGGGCCCTTCTGTGTCACCAGCTGTGTCTGAAATGTTGTTCCTTTCAGCCACGGGGGGCTTAACAGCAAAAATGTCCTCTCAGGGGTGTGGTGATGACACAGAAATGGGGTGAGATTTGTTGCAGGTTTCCTGTCCTTGGCAAACACACTGCATTGCCTTGTGCTGCAGAGTGTAAATGGGGGTCTGGGATGTTTGAGGGTTTTTCTTTTTTTCTTTTTGTGAAGAGGGATGTTTGGAGGGAGAGGTGAGTTTGGGTTTTGTAACCTGTGAGATCAGCCTTGGTCTTTTCCAGTGTACATGAAGCAAATTGTCATGGTAAAGACCTTGGGGTACTGTAGGTCTATAAACACACATCACAGAATCAATCAGGGGGTCCTACTGAAAAATAGAACTTGATCAAGGACTTAAAATTAATATAATTCACATGTAAAAAAAACCAAAACCCAAACATAAAACAATCAAACAAAAAAAACCCCACAAAACAAACACCAAACAAAAAAACCAACCCCAAAATAAAACCCAAGAACTTATTGTATGTATAAAAATTTTGCATAAATATCATATCATGTCACCTTGGTGTGCCTTTACTTTGAGAATGACCTAAAAATGGCATCTTTCCACTTCCTGGACACGTGGGCAGACAGTTCTGTCCTGACTTGAGTTACTGCTACTTGGTGCTTTTGTTTTGCAGGTGAAGCAGAATGAAAATGGCAGGGGCTGAGAAGGATCCTGTTTCTTGTGTGTTTCCCCTAAAATAGGCATGCTCTGATTCAGAATTACCCTCAGATTTTGCATTGCCAGATATTTTATTTTATTTTTTTTTTGCCAGTGATGGGGAGAACCTTGCTGGAGAACTTGCACAAAGAGCAGTTTGGGGAAAACCCCTCCAGGTTAAATTCTCCCATTTCATAGCACGTTTGGGAACCAGACACAGGAACCCTGAGCATTCCTCTGCCATTTTTAGTCATTGTCAGAGATGCAATGCACTGTAATGCAGAACTTCTCAAAAGCTGCTTTTGCAATGTCTGTCCTTGTGCTGTCTTCATGCTACTGAAAGGTTTTGGGTGTGTCAGTGAGTGCTGCCATTTGCTGCTACTTCCCAGCAGGAAGTCCAGTTGGTGACACAATTAATGAAAAGGGGAGTCCCCCAAAGGAGACCAGTGCATGAAAGAGGCTGGAGACCTTTACCCTTTTTTTTTGAAGGTAAGTTCTCCTACTTAGTAACAGTAGTTTATTTTGGAAAACTACTTACCATCTTACTACTTAGCATCTGACTAAATTACCAGTCCACAGTAAAACTTACCTTCAAACAACAGTGATGGTTTCCAGCTCTTATTCCCTGTTGTTTCAAAGCCACGTTTTTCACAGCCTGTGAGCCACACATCCTGCTATTGTTCAGGAGGTAGAA
This sequence comes from Corythornis vintsioides, assembly GCA_025447755.1. Classification (NCBI taxonomy): domain Eukaryota; kingdom Metazoa; phylum Chordata; class Aves; order Coraciiformes; family Alcedinidae; genus Corythornis; species Corythornis vintsioides. The sequence goes on along the minus strand of JAOEGS010009159.1, from coordinate 51,221 downwards.
CTCCCACTGACAGCAGTGCAGGGCTCTGCAGAGAGGTAGGTGTCAGAACACAGTGTTATGGCAGCAGACTGCAAGATGTTCTTTCATTTTGTGACTAATCACTAGATTTTAATAGACACAGGCAGCCCAAGAAGATTTTAATTTCCCTTTGGCTGAGCTGAAATTATCTTCTCTTTCTCTCTCTTTTTTTGTTTTGCTGGAAAATAAGTGTCTTTTGCTCTTTGTGTACCAGAAGTAGGGTGTCTGTAAGAAGCAATTTTTTCAGTAGTTGATATTTTTTGGTTTGTTTGTAGTTGGGTTTTGGGTTTGTTTTTTTTTTTTGTTACCAGCTTCAGGGTTTGTTGGTTTGTCTTTTGTTGGGTTTTTTTAATGATCTTGAGGACTTGTTACAGCTATGAGACAAGGCTGACTGGGGCAGCCATTGCTGGGATCCTGCATGCAAGCTGTGAGGAAAACAGCTAGAAACAGCTTGAACAAGGCAGTAACAGTTGGATAGCAGGGTAGACAGTCCTTTGTGTGAGCCACGTTGGCTCTTTTATGTTCATTTTGCCAACTTTGTTTCCTGGATTATTGCCCCCATGTTCTTCTCTTCAACTAGTTTGAAAAATAGAGTAGACATGAACTCCTGAGAGTTGAATCATCCGTGTTAGAGCTTCCCCAAGGCTGAATTTCAGTGTTAGGCAGTGAGTGTTTGCAGCCCTAAAGTGATTGCAGTGTAATTCCAGTGAATTCCTCAGGTTTTTGAAGAACCTCTGAGTTAACAGGATCCATGAGTTATGTCTTTTCAAACGCAGAACATCCAGGTTTCTGTGCCTGCTGATCTCTGCAGCTTGCTGGTTAGTTGCAGCCAGCTTTGGAGAGGCAGTGACATATGAGGTAGGAATATCTCCACATCTTACAGGTGGAGCAACACAGAGACAGGGAAACCTCAAACTCATCTCCAAAGATACCTGGCTTTCTCTTCTTTCCTGTTTGCTAGATTCCCATCTTCTTGGAGCCAAGCATCCCTGGTGCTGTGCTATTTACTGCAGTCAGTGGATAACTCAGGAGTTTTGCAGCACTGTTAATGCAGCAAGGCAGAAACAGGCCTAAGGATGGAAACATCCCATTGCACTGACTGGACTAACGTCATCTTCCTTTTCTTTTCCTAACTCCAGGTTTGAAAGATGGGGTTCAGAACATGGAAAAGCTGCAACATTTTGGGGGTTTTTGTTTGGTTTTAGTGGAGATTTCTTCCAGTGTGTTGCAGCACATGTAATGGATGTCATTATTTGCCAGTCCTTGGTTTGTGTTTTAGGGAGGTGCAGGCAAGCCAGCGCTCTGTGGCCATCATTGCTGAGATGATCCACACAGCCAGCCTGGTCCATGATGATGTCATTGATGATGCAAATTCTCGTAGAGGAAAAATGACAGTCAATCAAATCTGGGGAGAGAGGAAGGTGAGTTTGCTGTTCCCTGTAAGACTTGCCTTTGTTTCAGCAGGGCACAGATACCTAGGGGGTTTTGTCACATTGCTGTGCCAGGAAAAGCATGAGGAGGTGTGCACAGGCTGTGGGTAAGATAAATGCCTGCTCTTTTTCTGAACTGTTGGAAGCATTAGGTAATGTAGGACTGTAGTGTGATCCTTAACTGGTTTTATCTTCCCTGTGCCATTCTTTTCAGAGCTGATGGATGGAAGACTTTGAACTTGAGCCTCATCCACAACACCTTGTGTTACTTTGATTCAGCAGTAAATGTTAAAAGGTTTCAGTCAACATGATTTTTTAATTTAATTGCTGAGAGTTGTTTCTTCACAGAGCATGGAAAGGAAGGTGTTAATGAGAAAATGCAAGAAGTACATTTCTGACTGAACCTCTCATGGCAATTCAGAACTAACATGGCAAAACATAATAGAATGGCCAAACAGGGAAGCAATGTTCAAAAATCTTCAGAGGCAAACATACACTCAGATATTGCAGGACACTGTTTCTACAGAAGACTATAAAGAGCACTGTAAGATAGGGATTAAAAAATGGTTTGAGTTTGGATATTTAGTTATCTTTTCTGTGCTTTACATAGGAAACCAATGCCATGAGAGCAGACCTGCCACATAAAGGAAATAGTCTGTACTTGCAGGAAGATACTTTAATTGATCTTTTTATGTTTTTCTTTTCTTATTCTCAGGCTGTTCTAGCTGGTGACTTCATCCTCTCAGCTGCTTCTGTAGCTTTAGCACGCATTGGTAACACTACCATCATCTCTGTGCTAACTCAGGTGATTGAAGACCTGGTGCGTGGTAAGGGCTTTTTTCTGGTTTTCTCTTCAGATTTGCTTGCCTAAGCAGTAAACCCACAAATGAAACTTCCCATCTGTGCAACTTTTTAGGTGAATTCCTCCAGTTGGGTTCCAAGGAAAATGAGAATGAGAGATTTGCTCACTACCTCGAGAAGACTTTCAAGAAGACTGCAAGTCTCATAGCAAACAGTTGTAAAGCAGTATGTACGTCTGTCTCTTCTGAAGTTAACATACCATGCTGTAAGCCCCACAGCTAAACTCCTAGTTATTACTCTTTTTCTCTGGAGAACACCCAAAGCAAACCCTTTACGTGGGATTTTGCCAGAATGGGAATGAGTTTGAGATTGTGCATTTTATCACAGCTCAGCTCCATATCCTCCAGTAATGCTTTTCACTTTCCTGGTTTATACTCACACACAGATTTATTGTTCTCCTCACTTGAATCCAAATAAGGTTCCTAGTGGAATTCCTTTAATTTAGAAATTCTGCAACTTTCAGATAGAGGTTTTTATCTCAGGTGATAATTCTTGAGCCTGTAATTTGATTTTAAGTCTTATTTGACAACTGGTCCCACTCATTAGTGCAGAGTGGGACTTGAGTGGTAACAGTGGGAGGAAACAACTAACTGTGTATAGTCTACATCACATTGTAAAAGAACAGAAGCATGCACTTCTTCATTTGTCTGGGATTTAATTATCAACTGTTATATCCAACTCTACCTGTCACTCAGTTCTGGTACTTCATTACAAAAAGATCTGATTTTGAGATGATGATATTATTCAAAAATACATACTTAGTTTTAGTGCAGAAAGTGGAGTTGGTGGGCAATTATTTCACCCAAAAAGAGGTATTTATTTATTTATTCCTGAGGGCTGTGTATCTGGTGTCTGCTACAGGAAGAGAGAGTTCTTAGACTAAAACTCTGTGTTAGTCATCCTCCTTTGTTCTCAGGGAACTTGTACATTTGTGCAGCAGACAGCAGTTGAAAATTGCCTAAATCAAAAGGATCACATAGAGTGAGAGACAGACTGTGTGGGGAAGGAAAGTATCTTTCATTCTAGTTGGAGAAAAGCAATTAATTCTTCTGGATTGCTCATATTAATGGCAAAATGACCCTGGCAAGAATTTCCCTTTGCAGGTCTTCATAAGAGTGGGCAATTGGACTAGAAAGGAAAACCACATTATTCTACTACCCAAATAAAAACATACAAGGTTTTATATTCACTTTGACAGTCTTTCTAAAAAAACCTTCACAAATAGAAGAAATCACCTCCCCACTGGATGGATTCTCCTTACAAATGTGCTGTTTTGAGTTGGTTTTTTTTTTCCTTTTCATAACTTGCAGGTTAAGGAGTTAAGCACATCCTTCTGGACTGTGTCTGTGGTGATGCTAGAGACAGGAGTGTTTGGCTGCTTTTCTTCTAGTGGATGGTCTGTTCCATTGCTGAATTACTGGAATTTTATATGCAGTAAAATGTGTAAAGTAAAAAGAGAGGTCTGTCTTTATGGCAGAAGCATAATTGCACACAGTAGCAATGACATGTGTCTCCCTCAGTTTCTTTCTACATGAATTAGGAGAATTCTATTGATAGCAGTGAAAAGGGTTGGTTGGTTTGTCATTTACTTTATTTCTCTTTTTAGGGCTAGAGGTGTTGGAGGTTTTTTCCTGTTTCAGTGGTTTGCAATTAAGGAAAAGGATGGAAGCAGAAGGGAGTTGTGTTTTCTGTAGTGAAAATGATTAAGCAGGATCATCAGTTCTGGCTTGAAAGGAAATTCAGCTGAATAAAGAGAATTCACATCTTGTTTGCAGGGACAAAGATAAGGATAAAGATTATTAGTTTTCAGAACAAGAGTTACAGCCAGGCTAGTGTGTCATTAGAAGCAGTTGAGTTCCTGTTAATGATAGAAGAAAAATAGTGATTAGTGTTTGTGCATAAATAAGATAAATGCATTAACTGGAAAGAAAATGGCAAACCAGTTCAGGTGGCATTGCAGAGTTCTACAGTGTCTGTCTTGGAGATGGAAAAGTAGAATATTCCTGTAAGATAACAGATGAATTTGTCAGGACTGGTCTAGTCACTGTGATGGGTTCTGCATCACCAAAGCATTACTGCATTTAAATCAAAACTCCTTTAAGTAAGCAAAGTAATTTTTTTTTATGGACAGAAGAGTCTGTTGAAGATGTTAGAGCCCTCCCAGTCTCCAGTTTATTTCTACAGTGGTACTGAAGCTGCCAGTCCAAGCAGTGCATTGCAGAAGGAAATGATGGCAGATGGCCCAGAGGGCACTAAAGCCTTCATTACTGAAAGGCATTTTTCAGAGGAACATGAGAGGTGACTCTGGTTCAACAGTTCTGAAACAATGAAATTGAAGTGGAATTTCTATTAGTCATGAGGCAAGCTGGAGATGGCAAAATAAGCTGAGCAGGTTCTCTTTGTCTTTTTTCTCCTGCTGAATTCCTAACCCTCATAAAGTTTATATTTTGCAGAACATACTTTCAGAGGAGGGATTAAATCATGTTTGTTTTGAGATAGGTGTAAAGTTGAACCAGAGGTTCTTGATGTCTCAGGAGAAAGCACAAAGCCTCCTGCAAGGCTGGGCTTGTTATGGAAGGGACTGTAGAAAAGGAGTGATCTGCAGCTCTGGACCTGCTTTAACCAGTGAGATCCTTCTTTAACTAGTTCTTAGTTTGGTGTGTGCACAGGGTTGCATCAGAAACACATACCAGGCTGTGGAACTGGTGTCTAGGAAAGTTGAGACCACTGGGCTCCACCAGCAAAATGGATGCCCCCAGCCCCACAAGACACACAGGCAAAAAGTCCAATGGTAGATGCAGAGAAGTAGCATCAGCTACAGCAAATGATACCCCAGGAGCTGGTGTTGCTCTGGAGTAGAGGATCCGGACTAGGGGGATCCTCTTGCTGTCTCCAGCAGTGCAATGGGAGAGTATAGAGAGGATGGGGAGATGTGCAGGGAAAGACAAGTTGTAGCAGGGAATAAAAAGCAGTTAACTGTTAGGAGACATTTTCTCCCTGAACTTGGTCAAATGCTGGAGCAGGTTGCCCAGTGTGGAATCTTCACCCTTGGAGTTGCTTAGAACTCAACTGGACAAAGCCCTGAGCAGCCTGGTCTCACTGTGAAGTCAGCTCTGCCTTGAGCAGCTGACTGCACCAAATATCTTTGAGCTCCCTTCCAACCTAAACTATTCTTTGTTTCCACTGGAAAGAGGAACAGTGCTCCTGTCTGGAAAAACAGTGCTGGATCAGCTTTGGAGGAGAAGGCAGAATCCTGACTGCTTCAGGAGATGGGCATGGAAGAGAGAGGCTGGAAAAGGGGAAGATTTTAGAGCCTTCTCCTTTCCATGGTGTCCCCACATCTAGGAGTGTGGCAGCAAACACCCCTTGTGCTGTTCATCCAGCCACAGCCCTGCCCAGCAGTGGGTTGATCTCTCTGACCTACAGGTAGAGAAGTGCAGAGGCTTTCAGCTGCAGCTGCCAGACTCTCCCATGGTAAATAACAGAGCAGGATGTATCCTGATGACAGAGTATTTTATAGATGGGAAATTGAGTAAAGAGGCAAGACTGGTTTATAGTCTCTTGTGTCACATAAAATAATAGAAACACTTCTTTATTTTTAAAAAGTGTGTTTGAAGTAATGCCAAGAACATTGAATTGCTGTACTGAATTCAAAGAACCTTCCTAAAGAATGTGTTCCTGTTGGTATTAGGAAGGATTTTTCATCAGGATTTAGTGGAGGACAAGTCTGGATTCTTGCAAGATTAAAATTGTAATTACAAAGCCCCACCAGGGGACCTATAGGATGATTTCAAAGGGTGAGCTTTATCATTTAAACACAAACCATTGTATTGCCATCGTGATCCCGATTTGCATTTGTAAATGCACCTGATTATCCCAGTGGCTTCAGTTCGATTTCATCACTCGAGGGCTGAGAGGGACGAGGCTGCATCCCAGCGAGTGTGAGGCTGCATCCCAGCGAGTGTCCAGACGGGGGCAACAATCCCCGAGAGCAATGAGAGACTTTGGCTCCTGGAGCAGCTTCCCCACAGACCAGCCCCAGTCAGCTGCAGGTTTATGATGTGGACATGGTCAGTTGGTCACTCGGGCTGTGATGGGCACAGCAGTCTGGATTTTTAAGCTGCTTTTTGTCCTGAGAAATAATTATAACCTGAATAGGAGCTATGAAGGTCTTTCTTTCAAAGATGCAAGAATGAACTCTGCATTTAGGAATGTTGCTTGTGACTCACATTTCAGTTTTGAAGTGTCCATATACTGCTGTGATTTTTATTTTATTTTTTTTTAATATAGGTAATGTCAATGTTCCCAGAAAATGGCCACCTACAAGAATAGCTCTGTTCTGACCTTCCAGATTAAATGAGAAAGCTCTTCTCTTTACATGGCACTTCCTCTCTCCATTCACCAACTTGTGTCCACCCTGGCCCTTTGCCAGTAATGAGGATTTGTCACTCTCCTTCTGCATTCCATACTTTAACTCTTCACGTGCAAAGTGGTGGTAGGTAAAGATTTCACTGAAGCAGGGCAGATGCAGTCCCCTTGACTTGCTGATACTAATTGATTTAGATTGCTGAAGCAACCAGAAGTTTGCTGGGCTTTGTACAGCAGTAGGTGTTACCTTTCTGGGGCAACTACTGCTGTGTGAGAGACAAGCATCAAAAGGAGGAGAAAAGGCCAAAATGTTCTGCTTTGATAGTCCCTATCAGCAGCTATTGAACTGTCTCACATTTTACACTTCACTCTGTTTTATTACCCTGCAGAATGTTGTGTAGTTAGACATAAGCAGCAGCATTTTCCTGACATACTGTCCTCCTCTTTTAAATAAAATTGGGAAGCATGAGAAGCTGTGAATGCCTCAGGTATCCAGATCCCTCTGGGTTTTAACTGTTACCCACAGAAGTAGGTTATGACTGGGAAGTGTTCAGATGTTCAGTTATGAAATTCACTGGTGCATGAAATAGTCTCTAATCTTGTGTGAGTTGAATCATGTTTATTAGGATATAATGTTTCTTATTCCATCTTCATATTTATCTTCAAAGGTACTCCTGGAATTGGGTTTTAGTTTGGACTGGGGTTTTTTGTTTGTTTGAAATTGCTTTTTGATTTGGGTCTTGTGCTTTGTTTGGTTGGGGTGTTTTAAATGACCCTACCTAGCAGTCTTAAGAATTTAGATATACACATGGATTTTTTCTATGTTGTTTGGTTTTCCTAAGATGTATTTTTAGCCTTGCATTACATAAACTGTGTTTTTACTCCTTCTATTAGTCACAGCAGATTTGGAATGTTTGCAGTAAGACAGGGTGGATTTTTGCCCCCTGTTCCCAATGGTTTTATTGAAGGCTGGAATAAATCTCAAGTATTTAATCATAACCAACATAAGCTTGCAGAGTGTGTAATCAATACAGAAATGCAAAAGCATTAGAGCCTTTACTTTGAGGCAAGATGTTGTCAAATTTTAGTTTGTGTCCTACACTTTAGCTTTGTGGAGTTTATTTAGCAGAACATCTCTCTCAACTAGTCAATTCCTTTATCTGTACTCAATGAAAATGTTCTGTTACCTCAGTCTAGTGATACCTTTGTCTAGCTGCTTGGACTTGCTTCATTCACTGTCTTGTCTTTGCCACTAATTATCCTTTGCTAGGTTTGTCTGCATGTTAATCACTTCATCTTCCTGACCAATTCACTTACAGTTAATATCACACTTAAAAATAATCTGCCTTAACTCATCTGTCCCTCCTATACCAAGTGCAGCCCATCCAGTTTGGTGGATCTTTATGAAGTGTGTAATGTCCATTTTATCTGTTGTCTGACCTCTAATTATCCCCTGGCTGATTTATGTGTGTAATAAATGTAATTCCCCTGTCCCTGGCCTGTGTATCATTGCTGGCCTGTGTGTGCACTACATCTGCATTTCTTCTCTCTTCATCCTGCATTCTAATTTCCAAGTCTGATAAATATTTAATCAAGCTAATTGCTTTCCAGACTTCCATATATATTTTAATACCACCCTGCTGTTCAGCCTTGTTTCCTGATCAGCTTGGCTATTTGTGTGCATCCATGATCAGAGATAAGAATGTGCCACCTAGTCAGCTTTTTGCCTTCCCCAGATCCCTGCTGGCTGTGCTCCCCGTGTCACACCTATGGTCAGAGACTGAAAGTGGATGCTGACTAAAGCTTTCTATTTACTTGGGTTTGTTTTGTTGTTTCTTTTGTTTTTGTTTTTGTTTTCAGGTTTCAATTTTAGGCTGCCCTGATCCCAAAGTTCATGAGATTGCATACCAGTATGGAAAAAATGTTGGCATAGCTTTTCAGGTAGTGCTTTTGTTGAAATCAAGGGAATCTTAAAAACTAAACTTTTCCAAACTGCCTTAGAAATCTAAGTGGGTTCTTAACCCTTTCTGTAAATCTTCTCTTAAAATAAATTATAAAAATCATTTTGTATTTAGTTTTTGATGTAAAAAAAAAAAAGACTTTAAAAATAATCTATATGTTTATCTTTTTTACAGCTCATAGATGATGTGCTGGATTTTACATCTTGTGCTGACCATCTTGGGAAACCAACAGCAGCAGATCTCAAGCTTGGCTTAGCCACAGGCCCTGTCCTATTTGCTTGTCGACAGGTAAGTCAACAGCAATCTGTTCCCCCAGAACAAAAAGTGTGATTAATTAATCATTAATAAGCTTTATTAAGATAAATGAGTTCATAGTATGGAAATACAAGAGAAGAAAATAAATTCTATTTTAAAAATCTTCTTTTTAGGTCATTTTTAAATGCTTTTCCTCATTTTTTTGATCCATTTTTGCACTGAAAGTTAACTTGACCATCTTGCAAAGTTTTCTGCATTAATGCAAAGGCTTCTTTGTGGAAACCTTCCTATTATCAAGAAACTGGAAGAACAGCACTAGAGACTTAAGTTATACTTAAAATATAAGTGATAAAAAATGTTGAGCTTCACAGACATCTCTGTGCTGCTACTAAAAAATGTTTGGTTATTTGTAGCTTAAAGACACCTGTGACAGGACTTGAAGATAGTCCCAAATGTAATTGTTAGTTATAGGCTGTCTTTTCTCTTGGAATTAGTATCACAGCTCCCCTGCAGCCCCTTGAATGAATCTGCCAATCCTCATGGTGTCTTCCTGACAGACATACCTCACAGTGACAGCTGCCTGTCAAATTCATGTCTAGCTGCCCACTAGACCTGCTGCTAAGAGCTTTGTGCCTTATGATATCCTTTAGTGCTGAAATACTAAGAGTGAAAGCATCTACCTCCCATGTCCTTGTAAATATGAATAGCAGCAGAATGGATTTTTTTTTTTTTAACATGGCCATTAACTTGTTGTTAGGATCCAGAGAAAACCCAGTCTTAGTCACCAGTGAACTTCTCAGTGTTTTCCTGGGAGTATCAGGGACCTGCCACAACAGTGAGGGATGGGTCATGTTTCTTCCCTAACAAGTGTGCAGAGCTGCACTTCCAGCCCAAAGGTGTGCAGGGAAAGCAGATCCTTATTTACAAGTGTACAGTAATAGAGTGTTTGACTAGAGCCATCTGCTCAGGGTGGGGAGATGGCAGGGCCTGCCATTACCAACTGGCTGCAGCCAGCAGAGCCAGACAGTTAAATTCTAAATGTTTGGGCTTTGCTCTCCTATAGCCTTCTGCAAAGTGCAAATACCTGTAGCTGCACCTGTAGTAGCCACAGTGGCTGGGGAAGGGCTGCCTGTTGGTGTCTCTCTGACCTCAGGAGAGGCAGCTGCAGGGACAGGATGGCCAAGTCACCTTTGCTCTTTGTGTCAGTTCCCAGAGATGAACGCCCTGATCATGAGGCGCTTCAGCAAGCCGGGAGACGTGGAGCGCGCGCGGAGATACGTGCTGCAGGTAGGAAGGGCTGAGCCTGGCTGCTTCACTCCTGAGGGCAGTGCTTGCCTCTGGTGGACTGCAGGGCTGCAGTTCTACTGCACCTTCAGTGGCACGCTGTGTACAGTACCAAGCTACTGCTGGCAAGGTGTTTTAGCAGAAATGTTAGGTACTGAAGACTTGTTTTATCTTTTTTTTCCCCTCTTCCAATAGCATAAAATCCACATCATAAAAGTAAAAAGCTCCTGCAGGAACTCAGCTCCTGCAGCTGAGGAGCAGCTGTATCCAACAACTGGTGTAAGTGGCACGTAATTACCAGGCTGTTGTGCAACTGCAGTGCACACTCCAGATTAGTTTTGTTTGACTTGAATAATTGTCTGTGAAAAATTAATACCTATTATTTTCAGGCCAGCACAGGGCTTTGTACACCCCCTTAGGGCAGGAGGGGAGCAGCTAAACCACTGATTTCTCATCCTACTGAACAGTGTGTTGTTAATACCAGTGTTGTTTTGCAGGTGTACTTCAGGATAGCATGGATGAGTTGGGGGTAAAGAGGCAGGATTCACTTAATATACAGAATGAATCCTCTTCCTTTCCCCTTCAGTATTGGGGATACTCACTGAAAACTCAGGCAAAGGGCAGGAGGGAGGCTGAGGGTGATCCCTGACCTTTCCCTGTGTCCCTACCCCAGAGTGATGGTGTGCAGCAGACCACCTACCTCGCCCAGCACTACTGCCACCAGGCCAGCCGGGAGATCAGGAAGCTGCGCCCGTCCCCGGAGCGAGAAGCCCTCGTCCACCTGACCCAGATGGTGCTCGTGCGAGACAAGTGAGAGGCCTCCTCCACTCCTTCTGGCAGCTACTTACCAGACTGTGCCTCAACTGACTTCTAAAGTCCTTTGCTTCCAACACAGGCTACCAAAAAATTATTTTTTTAAACATTCTTCTTATTTTTGGGGGGGGGGGGGGAGGAAGTTCTATTTTTTTTTTTTTTTTTTAAAGGCAAAAGTTTCCAGTGTTTTCTTCTTGTGGGAAGCCAAACAAATCAGAGCAAATCAAATTGGGCTGTACAGATGTTTTAAGTGGGGACTATTAATTGGGGTGGATGGGGAAGGCATTTACATGTTGATGCACAGAAGGCCACAATGAGAATAAATCAATGTATGAGAACTGAAGTTGCTCCAGATTTCACTTGGTAATAGCATGCATGCTCTGCTTATTAGTGGGAATGTCTGGTAGACTCCTGGGAAGAGCGAGGGTGTGGATGCTTTCCTGGGCTGTAAAAGTACCTGGAATTGTATATACAGATACTGTTTTATGTGAGAAGACTGTATATAGACTTTAATTGGGTATAGACATTGAGTTTTCCAATTGATAATGAAATGCAGGTATGCTGGTGGTTGCTACTTCCCAGCAGTTACCAAGATAAATAATTGGAGATTGCTACAGGTAAGAAAATGAAAGGCTCAGTATTTCTCACACTAAAAATGAAGGATTCAACAACCAGCCAAAGTTTCAACTCCCATCACCTTCCATCAGTCATTTATAGAGTATATCCACTACCATTCTAAAGGCTGCTTTGATGTCCCAGACACATTCCTCTGACAGTAACTATCCAGTACTACCACATTCCTAAGACAGAGAATGGGTAGAAGAGGGATGCACATCCATCTGTAACTGCCTGTGCTCCCTTAACCACAAGGGTTAAGACCCTGTTGTGTTTGCTCCCTCCTGCTTCTGCTCAGCTGGGCACAGCACCAAGCCAGATACAGTTGCCACTGAGAAATGTCACTACAGATGGTGAATTTACTGCATCCAGGTAACTGGGTTTGATCAAGAATCCCTGCTAAAATTAATTTTGAAGAAAAGAACTGTTAAGAGTATGTATAAATGTGTAATTCAGGTTTCATATCTAATTTATTTGCCCTCTGTGTCAGTGATAAAGTCACATTTACAAACATTTGCTTTTTAGTACATTGCCTGGGATAACACAGCCATGATTTTGCTACGTCAGCATTCCAAACTTCTTTGCCAAGCCAACCAACAAAGTAATGGACAAGACCTTTGGTTCACTTATATATTTATGAATGGAAAAGTTATAATGTAAATTTACTCATTAAAAAAACTTGGGTACAAATTACACATACATAAGACCACCCATTTTTTTTGAATCACATGGACACCTTAGACCCAAACAACTCATTGTAATAGACTTTTGTGAGAATACTCCAGGTAAAGATTACAACGATTGGAAGCATCTTGGATTTTTAAAAAAGTATATTTCAATACATAAGTTTGTATGCATGCTTTAAACAAATAGAGTTCAAGAATGAGCAAAGAGTCTAAACAAAAAGTAATATGACCAGCACTAACATTAAACTTCTCATCCAGATTTTAATATGTTAGTCTAACGTAGTGTTAGTTACCATGCTGTACTGAAAAAAAAATGTAATGGCACAATCTGATCGTGGTTCATTAAATATTATACCCTACTTCCCCAGAATATTTAGGCCGGTCATAAAATTAACAATGCATAAGTAAATAAGTATAACCAGTTATAGACAGCTGCTTGTTTTACAAATTGCCATCAGGTGAGAGCCACCCTCCCCCAGAGACCTGCAGAGATGGCCCTTCAACCCCACCCCAACCCAGCATGGCCTGCAGACACGGGCACGCTTCTGTTGACAGGATATTAAGACAATTCCGTTAGCTTTTAGTTACCCCTTGTAAATAATCATGGTATGACTGCATACAGGACCCAGCTTGGAAAAGCAGAAGGTTTCAGTCAGCATAGTGCATGATTGATTCCACATAATTCCCAGGAAACAAGCCAGTGACTCGATTGCAAACTCCTTCATACCAGCCATCGTCGTTCTTCTTGATCACGTAAATGATGGCGCCCTCCATGAAGGACAGCTCGTCGTCCTTGTCCTTGGTGTAGTCGTAGATGGCAACCACTGGGGAGGAACAGCAACGGGGTCAGTGTGTGGGGAGCAGCACCACCAGTCACATCTTTGGAAGTGCAATTGTTTTTTTTGCAAGACTAGTGTTTGCTACCCTGGGATTTTCCCCTAATGAATTCACTTGTTCTCCCTGGAGGTTGAACGTTAAGCCCAGAAAATGAAATGTCTGGGGTTGTTTTGTAGCAGTAGCTACCACTCATCGGGTGCTACCACTAATGGGTGCTGACTACCCTGATGGGTGCTGACTATGCTGATGGTGACTACACCAATGAGTGGTGACTGTGCTGATGGGTGGTGACTACACTGAACCTCAGTTGGGCTATTGACAGAGGTACATTTGGCTGCAGCACAGTGAAGCAGAGCATATGGACACTTAAAAGCTGAACTATGAACTAGCTGGCTCCATGAGCATGGCACTCATTGCTGGTCAGAGTAACTTGTAAGTACATGGAACCCTGCACTGGAATTTCTGGAATAAAGAAAGCATATGGAAAAAAATAAATAAAATTCTGTAGAAATGGGCCAAGGGGAAAAAAAAAAATAAATTACCCTCTGGCCCATGCAGCCATCTAGGATGTACTGCAGTGGTGCTGAGCCACAATACAGAACTGGATGGCCTTTGCTACAGAGCTGCTTTGAGGCAAAAAGTCTTGGCATTGATTTCCAAGGGGCTGCAGTGAGTTCAAGTATAAAAGTTCCCATAGGAAAAACTAGAAGAGAATTTACAGGAACATCAGCTGTTCTCATACGTGCTTGGTGACATTACTCTTGCCAACCTCCAATTCACTGTGTGCAATTAATTTCTCCCTATGGGAAATAAATGTCACCACCAATAATACCAGAATTAAAAACTACCACTATGGATACACCAACTGTGGACACCAGAGCCTTGCCCTTCAAAACAGTTAACGAGGGTTTATGCCACTGATGAGTTTTGTGAACTCCCAACCCTACTCTCTTCCACACAGACACTCTCAGCAACCCAATGTCTCAATGCCTGGCAAACAACACTGCTGCCTGGCAGTGGCTTTACCCCACGGGTACATCCTGCACAGCCCAGCTCAGAGTCAGGATGGGACACAGCAGCTCTGCCAGGAGAGGAGCACCCTCCCCCCTTCTACACAGGCTGCAGCACCAGTCAATCATGGGAAATCCTGCACTGGTGCTGTGGACAAGATGGTCACTGTCAGAACCTGGACAACTCTCCAGGCAGGAGATCAGCCCCTCACTTTACTGTGAGAGCACAGCTTATAGCCTGCTGATCCAGAGTCACTGGTAAACCTCCAAGGAAGCCTCACTACATTTTGGATCTAAGGATCCACTCTAGCTGTCTAGTTTGGTGGGATAAACAGAGCTTGGACTTTCTGGCCTTTTGGCCAATCTGGACAATTGTGCTGCAATCCTGAGGAAGCTACACACAGGGTCCAGCAGCTCAGCAAAGGTGAAATCCATCTGATTTACATCTGAATGCTGTAACAAAAGGACTGCTTTAAGCCATTCTGGAATGCCTGAAGGCATTTTATAGTCCTTCTGAGGAAGGATCATATTTTATCACATTAGGTGTAAACACAGTAAGAAAAGAATGATTTGGGTTCTGCCTTAGCAGGGACAACTGTTCTCATCAGACCGAAGCAAGCCCTTCATTCCCTCCAGACACCACAAACCCTGATGCTGCTGGAACGCAGGGACAAAGCTTCTCTTACCTTTCTCTATATAGTTCTTAGGTGCCCAAGCAGGATCTCCATCTGCATAGGGATCGCTGTACTGCACAACAGCAGCCTCCTCGTCCTCGTAATCCACGGGGGGCGGGGGCGGAGGAGGAGGAGAGTCATCGAACATCGGCATCTCGTCGGGAGGCGGTGGGGGGGGAGGAGTCGGGCTATCGGCAACTAGAAACGGTTGGAGACAGTTGGTTTGCTTTTGTTTTTTTTTTTTTATCTTAAATCAGAGCGGAGATGCAAACAAACCTGAGGCTGTACACTGGAAATCAACGGGCCGGGGGACACACCACACACAGCATGCACTATAGTCCCATGCACTGATTAGAAACAGAGGCTTTGTGTTACCAGCTACAACACACAGCTAGGTTTGTTATTAGCGGTCAGTCGGGGTGTGAAGGCTACAGAGTGAAAGCACATGCTGCGGGGCGGGAGCTGAACAGCAGAGGAGAAGCTGCTCCGACCTCCATGCGCTGAGGGGCTGCTGTGGCCTGAGCTATGGGAGGACTCGAGTGGCACCTCTGAGCCAGGCAGCGACCGGCCCCTGGCCCTGGCCAGCAGCTCCACTGCTTCTGAACAAATCCTTTGCCTCTAACAATCGCTTTCATCTCTTCCTGAACAACTTCCTTGGATTCCTTCTCTGCCAGTGCTAGCATTAAGGGGACAAAAAGAACTGTTGTGGATCATTAAAGAGGAAAGAGACTAGGTGTTTAAGACTGAAGCAGGTGAGAGAAAGCCAAGTAATCCTTCTGCAGAAGCAAAGCACACAGATTCTGATCTTGCAGCCTGGCCTGTGTGTGTGCACACATCCAGGATTCAATTAATAAAAGGAAAACTACAACAGGCAGCTGCTGCTCTTGAGGAAAAAGTGCTCAAGGAATTAAGTGTATAATCCAAAACGTCAAATCCCTGCCCTGAGATTCTCCAATCAGCACAATTCCAAGTTGCTTTGGGGAAGGGAAAAATAAAGGCATTATGGTACAAGTCACTCTTAAAATCAGTTCATCATTAGTTTCAGGAATGTTCACTGCAGCTAGCAGCAAAGGAGAGAGAGCACGTGCTCAGATGCAAGACATTAAGTCATTTATCCTACCCTATCCTACTGGGATTAGTGGTCCACTACACATGGACCTAGGTGTAAGAACTATGAAGCCAGAAGTTGCCAAAAGGTAGCTACTGCCACTAAACTCAGCTTTGTTTTGTAGCAATACAGATTTCTTTACAAGAGAGATGGGAGTGTGCACATTGAAAACACAGGCTGAAAGCCACTGCTCTAGTAAGGGTTTGACTGGAAGAAAACATCAGGTTGGGCACAGGCTCCAGAACATGTAGGTACTGCATTACTACATTGATTTTGAGCAGAAAGCCAAACAACAGGGCAAGGAACAACACTGAGTAAACCTTTAGCTATTTAGTTACAATGGCACTGGAGATGAGAAGTGGGGTTTCTCTTTGCTTTAATGCTCTTTGCTTTCTCCTGGCCACTACTCCAGTGGTGACCAACCTTTGCTCTTCAGCCACGTGCCCCTGACAAGGAGCTGCTGGGTCAGGGGCTGCCTCAGCTAATGCTTCTCTTCACCTGCCAGCCCAGCTCCTCTTCAACGTGAGCAGCTGAGCTGTGTACCCCCAGCTCTCTCCATCAGTGAGACTGGCTGCCACTGTATTAGTGATTCCTCTCCCATACAGCAGCCCATTTATGTCACTTGGAGACAGACTAACAAAGCCTTTGGCTGAGCAAAGGCTACGTCTTGCCCATGTTACTGAACAGCACTCACAGTCTTCATTAATCCACTACAGACACGTGACAACCCTGTTTATGAATGGACTGGGTTTGTGTGGTGGTTTTGGCACATTTTTTACAAAGTCTATTTCTCCCCTTAATTTCTATCTGCAGCCAGGAAAAAAACCTAATATTGAAGCATCAATCCTTTGATATCACGAGAAATCCCTACCTTAAAAAGTGCAAAAAGTTGTATTTGCTTAACAATGAGGCTGCTTATTGGAAAAGAAGGCAAGGGGGCAGGAAATGCAGGTGTGAAAGCTCACCATGTAGGTACCCTAACTGAGATGCAGTGCAGGAACTGCATCCTCTATGGGAAACATTTACAACAGTTCAACTTCACATTGAAACAAGGGGAGAGAAAGGAACAGAAAATTAGACAAGTGTCACCCCATGGAAGTATCCCCCTGCCTCTTAGATTTCAACCTAGACTTCTCCTGGTTCTGATATTACAACAGGCAGACTCCAGGGTATAATTACTTCTCCTAGGGGAGAACAAAAAAAGCAAACAGGAAACCACACTGAACGAGGAAGCGTAAAAGGACTAGCACTTAATACAGCTCCAAACTGAGACATCTCATCTTGGATGTATCCACAACCCTGCTCTTCAACTGGGACTCAGCAGACTCCTTTTGAAAGGACTGGGTGTGCCAGAACAGCAATTTACACCCCAACCACTTGTCCCTGGGGACCAGCCACTGGAAAACCTCTGGGAAGGAGATACCCACACTTTGAGCACAGGGCGCAGGAAAAATGAGACTAGGCCTCGCAGAGCAGAGGAGGCTGCTCTCCAAACCCACCAGATCTTTATGGCAAGGAAAAAACAAGTCCACCCCTGTCTTCCTAACTTCACTCCCCTGTAGACTACTTGCAGAAGATGAGGCAGATGAAAGTCTAGCACCCAGTGCCAAAACTCAACAACAGCCTCTACAGCCCCTTCTGCTGAGCATATGCACAGAGTGCCCCAGGCAGCCCTGGCTCTGAAGGAGGCAGCAGCAGCAGCTCAAAGCCATACTTGTTATACAACTGTCAAACCCGAGGGACTGTTAAAAGAAAGAAAATCAAAAGAATAATTCCTCCAACCAGATTTCAAGCTTCAGCTATTTTTACTGCAATCTCATTCACAAGTCAGCTTGCGTTTTGTTGTTGCAAATATGGATTAGTCTGTCCCTTTCACCTCCACTCTCCCAAGGGCTGTGTTATCTCCAGGAGGACAATACTTGGAACAATTCAGAAGCAGGTGTCAATTTTCTCAAGTTTATCTGCAAGTGAAGATATTCTGTAACATTCATCTTCAGTAGGTTTACATTTTGAATTCTGGAAGGTTTGTCAACACAATTTTGTGGCATGCTACTCTACATCACTGTGATAATGATTATGATGATGACTATTATTACTATTAATCTAGCACACCAAAATACCTTCCTTATGAATGAGAACCAGAGAGATGCCTCCTATCTCTGATGTTCAGAACATGACCACTTAAAAGCTCTAATGGGAAGCTGAATAGCAGCACTAGTCAGATCTGGAGGACCCAAAATGTATTCTGGAGCTATATAGCTACTATGTAGTAGTAGCCCCTGAGATCCTAGGAAACCCCACTATGGCTCCCAAATACTTTCATTTTCTACTCCCTTCATGCCCTACCTACCCACACTGCTTTCATTCTGCTGTTCACAGAACTGCAATGCACTCCTACAGCAAAGATGTCCCTGGATCAGGAACATGACTTTACACCTTCACTAGGAGTTTGGGACAGTAACACTCACCTGGAATGAATCAAGTAGTAATGGTAAAAGCAGAGTTACCAGTATAAAACCCTCACAGCAAACCTAACAGCAAGCAGAGCTCTGCTGCAAGAAGCTCAGTAGGGAAATCTGGCTAGAGAACGTAAAGAAATGGAGAATGAAAGGCTGCTGAGAGGAGAAATACCTGACAAGCTCCTTCATAATGGCATTAGATGGTAAGACTGCATGTTTAAATTGACTGTACATCTTCCTGAAAACTACTACAGGACTGGAATCAATGGTTACACAGTACATAAGTCTACATAAGCCTTTCTAATAAAAACTAATCAATTAACCCTAGTGAAAAAGCCTCAGGCAGGATGACTCAACATGGACTTAATATTTTTAATTAAGATACATTTCCATATTCACACCAAGCATATGCCACATATTTCCCACTGTAGTTCTATAATAAATTTGCAGTTCAGAACTTAATGGATCAGTAATAATCATGCACATGTTATAAAATATTGAAGAGTGTGCCCTTCAGCTCCAATAGCATATTGACACTAGAATGCAAGATGGTATTAGCTTCTGGAAAAGGAAACAAAATAGAGTCTGACTTGCCAGCCATGCATGCTAGAAGAAAGTAGGCTCTACCCTTTAACAGCTCAGCTTGTCCAAACTTACTGTTTTCCTGCACCCTGGCCACGAAGCCTGTGAGAGGTATCTGTGGAGTCAACTGAGGCATAGGGGGAGGGGGTGGAGCAATAGAAACTGGTAGCAACACACACACCATATTGGGGAAAGTCAAACAGACAAAGGAAAAAAAAACAAAAAAGGAAACAAACAAAAGCAGCCGTCAGTAACGAGGACCACAAAACAAAGTCTGTAAAAACCAACAAGAACACACACACACACTCATACACACACACATACACACACATACACACAAGAACCTTCTTCAAGCTTGTGTTTCCAACCAGGCTGAACCCGTGGTTAGCCAATGGAAGCTCAAAAAGCAGAGCCTGCCCCTCTGTTCAGCTGCATGAAAGGCTGGGTGCAGCCTGGGTGTCTGTCTGGCAGCTCACATGGTGCTGTGAAGGGACTTGCTCCACTGCACTCAAGGGACACACAAAACTGAGCTTTTCGTCCTGCTGCCACCTAAGGGTTCCTCAAATTTAGTAATTATCTTCTAAAAGTAGATTGCTAGAAGTTGAGGTGATGTTTCAGTGATTCTGGACTCCTCCTCATTTAAAATAAGACCAGGGTGTTACATCAAGTGCAGCAAAGCAGCACTGACACAGAGACAACTACTTTACAAGGGAGATTACTGCACCACCAATACTTGGGATTCACACAGAGAGCACCTCCCAGAACTCTGTTCTGCTGGGGCAGGGGCAGTGACTTGGCTTGCTATGGTTTTGTCTTGCATAGGAACCCAGATCCTGTTGCTTGGTCATAGGAAAGCCAGATGGGTTTGGAGTAGAACAGAGCTTTATTTTAAATTATTAAGTCTTTTGTGGTTAGAAGGCACTCAGCAACCTAAGAGGCTGGCAAAGGCTTCCACAGCTACTCTAGTACACAGAGCTCTCCAGGAAGCACTTGCAAGCTCTTCTCCTCTGAAGTAAGTGTCTATTTGGTGAGTAATGAAACATGAGACACATGGCACCACTGCTCAGAGATGCTGGGCTGACTGAGAGCTGAGATGTTCAACTCTTCCCTCTGCAGGGAGGAAAGAGGGAAGTGGGGAATGACACATTATCAGCTCTGGCAGGATATCTCCCTGTGAAGCAGGGGAAAGGCAAAAAAAAAAAAAAAAAAAAGAAAAAATGGGAAAAAAACCACAAAATAATTTGTTTATAGTGTGACCATTTCCAAGAGAAATTTCTGTGAAGGTGGGAATTCAGCAGGGTAATCCAGTTGGAACCAAATTTGAAAGAGGTTCTATACTTCCAAGTAAGCAACAGTTTTAAATAAAGCCATCACTAAGACTAATGTTTGGTGAATAAAAATGGAGCATTTAGTTCATTACAAAACCAATAACCAAATAAACTGTATGGGAGAAATGATCAATAAAAGAGGGAGAACAAATAGGTTTCTCACAAAATTGAAGTAAACATCTAAGAAAAAACAGAGCATTTTGTTAGCATGGAAAGTAAAACCTTGAGGAAACAAAGGACCTGGATTTAATGTCAGGACAGTAGCATTAAAAAATAAAGAAGTCACCAGTTACAGAAACAGAGAAAGACAGTTTAATGTAGAAAAACACACCCATCAAAATACTGTTTAAAAACTGCTGAAAATCAGTATTTTGAAAACACCAGAGAGTCTAGATTAAGGAATGGCACCTGCATTTGAGCAAAAAATTGCTTTGGACAAATGTGAACATTTAGAAACAGTGGTGTGCACAGTGTTTTAGACAACTGAACTATCTCCAGAAGTGAAGTCCTGTTTATGCAACAGAATACAACTGTTCAAACAGGAAGGAGTTTCTGCTGTTATGGTGAATTAATTTGGAGAAACAAGAGTGTGGAAGAAAATGAAGGGCCAGTGTGGGTGAGAGAGTGGGAGGAAAATCAGGATTGGAAAAAAACCCCAGCAGATAGGTACTAAGTCTGCATATAAAAATGGTTTCTGATAAATGCAGTACTTCTAAAACACTAAGAAAACTCTTCACCTCAGTGTCTCAAACTTTTCAGATGCATTCTTTGCTTAAGAGTAAGTACACATCAGCAAACGTTGGTCCAAAATGATCTTCAGCCCAAACATCAGCATTTCTTTTTAAAAGAAATATCACTCTGAAGTTTAAAGAGTTGGCCTGCTGAAGAACACCAGCAGAAACCAGCAGAGGACAATCACCACTCTACATTTGTCTAGCCAAAACTGATGGAAATGGCAAGGAAGATGTTTCCCCATGGAAACAGCTTTGTACCAACACTCAAGTAGGCTCTGATTTTGCAGATCTTGCTGCAGTGAACCTCGTTTGCCCTGTTGGGTAGGTAGGCAGGATGCTCCTAAGACCTGCTCACTTGCCCGTGACATCCATCCATCCCTTCCCTCATTCATTTCCAGCTACAGCACTCCCAGTGTGGAAGCACAGAGGAGGAGCCTGCTGAAAAGATAGAGACTGAGCTCTTTAACAGTCAAGCTAGAAACTAAGAACAAAGGAGAAACATGGAATCAGGAAAGGATTTAGGAAAGAGACAGAAAGGAATTGTGTGATGGGAAAAGTTTGTTACATGAACACTGTTCTGACAGTACTCTCTTGCCACTAGCCCAGTAGTGGAGGAACTGTACTACAAACACATTAGGTCTCCTGCAAAAAAATGATTTTAGTTTATTTCTTCAAGCACACCTGAAATGCTGAGTATAATGTGCCTATAATTAGATAGGCAATCATAATAAGTTATTATCATAAGTAACAGCAAACAAGTCAGAGGGGAAAACAGTATAATTGCACATAGTGCAATCACTGAACAACTTTACTGTGGTTTTTCTTATTTGTTTTTCCTTCTATTTTAGGAAAGAAAGCAATAATCTGATCGATAAAGGACTTAAAATGCCACGCATGCTTTTACAATCATTTTGCTCAAAACAGTTGGGGAGCTCAGAAGCTTACTTGAATTTTGAGAATAAAGAGGCCCGCCATTAACATGAGGTTGAGCAGAAAATGGAGCAGTCACAGAAGGATTCCGTCTGTATCCACCAGAAGATGCTGAAGAAGTGGTAGAGTTGTGTCGTGAGATTTGCCTGGTCATTGTGCCATACTGGGAACCAGGAGCTGAACCCGGAGCAGCTGAAAAGCATTAGCCAGAGGAACCAAGGAAAAGACTTAAGCAGAGCATTACTTGGGATAGAATGCAGAAAACAGACCCAAAAAAGCCCAGAACCTGGGAAATACTTGATCACAGGTCTCATGTAAGGGCAGTAACAGGAGATTTACAGAAAATCAACACCCCTGTTATAATCAATAATGAGAAAAAACACACAGGACATACACAGATAAAAAGGGTATTTGAGAAATACTGAGAACTACTTGGAGAGACTAGACTGGGAAATTGAATCAGTTTCCAACTCCTAAGCATCTCTCAATTATCCTACATGCAATACCCTTTATTTAAAAAAATACACAATAAAAAAAATCCACATTTTGCTCAAATGTTTTCCATTGTGTACCAGAACTTGTCTCCACTGTAATCTAGAAAGATACTGTAACATAAGCTTCAGACACTTAGCACATTTATCAACTCTATTTGCTACTTGTGTTTTTATATTAATGGAATTTACACTAATAAATCAGAATCATCAATGGCAGCTGACAGAAAGACATGTCACTCATTCCTCAGGATCAACACCCATTTTTCCCTTCCATGTGCTTGTTGCAGCAACACCAAGGTTAATAAAACAACTGAAGTTTTGGATTAACTTCTGACAGACAGAGAAAAAAAATCATCACACCTTGCAAACTAATGAATCTCACACGTTGTGGTCACATGGCTGAGTGCAAGTTTTAAATGCAAAAACTGTTTTTGCAGCAGAATGTTTTGTGCTTTTATAGACCATTGTATATATCTTACATAAATATATACAAACATGCACACACAGAGTGAGGGATCAGAAGTTTGCAGTCCTCTAATGCTATCCAAAGTCACTTTCCCTTAACACTTCAGTAAGGGAAAGTGCAAAGGGTTATGTGGGTCAAAGCCTCCAAAGGCAGTTTCATCAACACAATCACTTATTTTCTTGTCAGCCTGTGATAGGAAAGGTAGTGGATTTTTTTCCTGCCTGTTTGATAAGTATTACTTTCAGATCCCATCCTAAAATGTTTGAAGCAATTTTCCCAATAAATGTTTGTTCATCTCCTCAAGTGTTGCAGTTTGCCACCTGCCTGCAGCCTTCCAGAATCAAACCCAAGCCACTGTGACAGACACTTCTCAGTCTCCTTACTCCCACCAGCTGGGACACGTGTATCACTCTGCACATCACCTACTGGTTCTAAGCCAGGGTGAAACTGCTGTGGCTTAGTTTCAGCTGCAAGAATGATGCAGCAAAAACCAATATTCAAGCTGATTTTGAGTTTTTGCAGATCAGGCTCATTGGATCTCAGCTTTACTGGGAACAGTGATTTCCAGCAGCTTTTTCCCCATAGCTTGTGTATTTACCTTCAGAGGCTTTAACCACAGGAAATTAGTGATTAGATTTGTTTAAAAACAAACAAACAAAAAAATCCCAGATCAGGATTTCATACTAAAATCATGTAGACCCCACTACAGAAGAACAAACACCCTTATCTAAGTCCATTAGGAAGAGTTGATTATTGATTATGCAGCATGGCTGCAATCACTGCAGCACTGACACACATCTCACCTATCAGACTGCCCATCGGGAGAGGTGGTGGCAGTGGTGGTGCTGGTGGGGCTCCAGGAGGAGGAGGAACAGAAATATGTGCTAATAAAATAGTTTATATTCCCAATTAGGCTGTGTTGGTTTTCTTTTCATTAAAATCAAATCCCAAAAAAAACCCAAACAAGTAAGAAAGCACAGGCACCTCATAGGCTTCCCAAATAAATACACAAATTCAACTTCAGGCAACTGATACACAGTCAGGCCCTGATCCCACACAGGGTTCTGTATCTACAGATCTTTATTCCCATTGATATTTATGGGATGCCAGATGATAGTAATATTTCATGCCTATTTGTACCACTGCAGGATCAGAAATGCCTGAGAAAGAAAAACTTACATGTGCATAAAAAAGTGAAGACTTGTCATCCAAGGAACAGAGATTTAAGAGGTGCAAAAGCAAAATTACACCAAAACTCTACTGTTTTCTTGTGCATATTAGCTTTAAGTGCTTACAAAATACACAGACTGTAAACAAGTCACTGAGTTGGTTTATACCAATAAATCCTGCCAGTTAAAAGAAGGATCCTACACATTCTCACCACTTAGCACTTTTGATGCTGAGAGATCCTGCATGGTTCTCTTTCATCTTAAGCACAATAGTTCTCCTGCTCTTTCAGTGATGTCCCTCATAGCTCAGCAACTTCAGACTGTAATCACAGCATAAACAACACTGGTGGATAAGCCTGAATTCTACTACTAGAAGTCTTTTGGTAGGTCCTCTTCTGCATTTTATCTGAAGTAAAGACTTTTATGTAATTAAAAAAAGAACATGTAAATACCAAACTGGCAGATGGTCAACATTAGCAGGCTGTTTCTGAAGACATTTCCCATCAAACATGTACACAGTTGCTGCTGCTTCTCAGAGCATCCAGAAATGCCAAACTGTAGACAGGCATCTAAAAATTTACTTAAGCTGTAGAAGGATACACATCTCTCCCACCCCCCCTGTCCTTGGTTACCTTGTAAAACCATGGACAAAGGTGCTTTGACCATCCACTGTTCTGTGACTGACTGCTCTGCAAGTATTCGTGATAAAGAATGAACATTTCAGATGTCCCTCAGCACTCGGGGGGGATTTCCTGACCACGACTGTGCTTTAAGACACTTACTACCCCAACTGCATTCAGTCAAAATCCCTCTGCAGACCCAAGGGGCTGGCAGTGCAGGCTGAAGTTGCCATACCTGGTCCAATGGTTGGTGGTGAGGGTGTAGGCACGGCGATGGGAATGCCAATACTGCTGCTGCCACTGTTCTCTCGACTGCCACTTCCTCCACTGCTACCACTGCAAAAGAAAGCCTCAGGAATCAGCACAGCATTTCCCACAAAGGCCCATCAACAGTCACACTTTTCTAGCCTAATTCAATCACAGACTGCTGAACAATCCCCTGTAAAATGCCTCTGTGTCTACCTACAATTGCATACAGCTAATCAAAGTCTGGATGCATTACACTCCTAAATAAATGGAATTAGTTAAGCTGATGAACATCATTATGCATAAAATGTTTCATTAAATGCTTTTAAAAAATGAAAAGGTAAGCAAGCGTATCAGTTCTAGGCAATGGAGTGACAACTATGGGAACAGTTCTGAAACCTTGTAATAACTGAAAGTAATAAGCTGGGGCAGAAAGAGTTCATGCCTAAATTACAAGCAATTATTAAGGATTATTTATATTGTCAGCTGAAGGAACATTTCCTCTACTCACAACAGAAGTTTAGACTGAGAACATTTTAGCTGACAACAGCCACAATAAACCTAACAGGTTGGGGTGTGGTGTGAAGTACAGTGTGGATAATTTTCTGAGTGTCTAACTCTCCTCCTCACCCATGCACCCACTTGTGTATGAGAAATTTGTTTTTAAGATCATCTAAAATGTAACAGTACAGGCAGGTCATAATTTGTCCTAGTACCATTATATGTGAATGCACATTAGATGTGAATGCACATTATATGATATAAAAATTAGAAGCCAGAAATATAGATTTTTACAGAACTTGCTTCTAGTGAACTACTGGATAACGTTTCCACCACACATGTCTTTGGAGGCAATAACACTTCTTCTAAATGAGGGACCTGAAAATGAATCAAGCTTTAGGTGGAATCTGCCATTGCTATGCAAGAGCACTCCTTAGGCCAAGGTTTGAATTTACATGGACTAAAGGGATAATATAAAGGGAATCAAGTAGTCCAGATGTTTTGAAGCCAAAATGCCACTTTAACCCATCCATGTTAAAGAGTACTCAGTGATGTTATAGTTTATTTACCATTCCTGGGTAGCTACAAATCAATGCTGTCGAGAGTCAAGCACAAACCATTCTAATGTATCTTAAGAAAATAATACTGTGACAGACAAGAAAACCAGTGATCTGAAATGGGAGCCAAGATAATTCCTTCAAAATTAGTGTTCTGTCTGCTGAAGACCTTGATCTTGTCGCTATGGTTGCAGCTGAATTTCTAACTGCAGTCTATATAAAAGAAGACCTTGTGAGACAAGAGTAGGGAGCATTCACAGTAGGCAGCTCAGCAGATTAACAAGATCTTCATTGCAGCCAGATTTAGAACTTATTTTGTTCTGACAGCATTTCATGATCAACTGTTTAAAATACACTTTCAATTCTTGTAAGTGACCTACTGTGTTTTTGTGTTAAAGTCCCAGGAAGTTGGGTTTTTTTTATTAAAAGAAAAAAAAAAAGTTAAGAAGGAAGCTGTCTAAAGATAAGCTAACCTTATTTCTAACTGCATTGAATTCTGTTTTTTTCCTGCTGTTTGAAGCCTATGGTAAAAATCAAATTGAAAAATCTCCAGAGGCTCAGAGAAAGATCTAGCCTTGTAATTTGAGAAAAAAAAAAAGTGCCATTAAAAAAACCCCAAAAACATACAAGGTACACTTACCCAAACACAAACTACTTCTTCATCAAAGCCCTTAAACATGTGAAAGCAACTGGCTGATACCAATACCTGCTCTGAGAATAGGTTTTATTTTCTGTCATGCTAGTGCTGATTATGAGCATTAAATTTTAGCCCAAAGAAAGCAATCAGCTCTTGCAAACTACCTTCATGACAGCATTTCTAATCAACAGGAATTTCTCTTAGCAATTAGTGGTCTTGGAAAGAAATCAAGAAAAGCCTAAGTGGATTTTACACTAAGGTTAATAATAATACAGCTTTAAATCCATTAGGACCCATCACTACCCTACCTTGCTACTGAATAAATGTTGTAATTTTGCTAAGATTTGGGGAAAAAAACCTATAGAACAAAATAAACTGGTTACATAAAACAAGGCCTGTGGTTATAGCAGTAGGTTGCTAGATACAATGAGGCTTCTATAGGGTATGAAGACACTTCCATGTATTAGAGATGTCAGTAACACCACAAAGTTCTGTTAATGCATACTGGTGCAACAACTCACCTTTTGCCTTTCAACAAAAAGCCAAAAGGAATGAAGCTTCCAAGTTGTTCCTGTGACTTTACTAAGTGTGATCATGCCAGGTGAGAAAGAATTACAGTGAGAAAAGGCTCTACCTGTGTGTTCTTGGTCTCTGGTTCAAGGAAGCCGTCCTTCCCGGACTGTGCTGACTGCCCAGCCTGGCAGGACTGGTCATGTAATCATTGGGGACTGTTGGTGGTTTGACTGGCTCCAGGGTTTTGTAAGGAGTATTTCGTCTGGGCAAAGAAAAAAGATTTGAAGAGAGAAAGATAAAGGATCAGAAGATCAAACGAAGAAGCCATTGGCTTTCTTAGGTTTTCATGAGAGATCACTGGAGAGCAACCCACATTACAATATATTAACAAATTCCACTGGGCAGGGTAGACAAATCACATTCAACTCTAACGTGCTCTTAAGTAGATAGATCCATACAAATTGACCTACACCAAATAAACTGGTTAAAATAAAATAGCCTAAACTAAATTTCCCTCCAAAAATATACTCTTTGAACTGCGTAAAACGCAACAGTTAACATCCACATAATACACTGGAGTTATCTCCCAGTATACTGCTCATGAAGAACACTTGGACTATAACAGTTCCTCTTTCCCCCTTTCCCCTCCCCTCCAAATGCTTTCCAAAAGTATTCTTGGCTAGAAGTATTTAACTCATCAAGCCAGGAGTAAAGCCACCAGATTCACAGAACCAGTAAGATTTGCAATCATCTCTTTCTAGCAGCATTGTTTCACACAGCAATCAAGCAACCTCATCTCACTTCAGATGATCCTAAAGTGCCTCACAGATGAGCTCCATTGTCTCCATTTTGCAGATGAGGAAAGTAAAGCCCAGAGATTTCCAAGGTCACCTAGCAGACTACATCGAGTCAGAAATATAACACAGATCTTTTCAGACCTATTTACTAGACCCATTACTGCCTTAAGAACAGTGAATTTATTGTCCTGAGTTGCAGAGCTCCTCAGTTCTCACCAGTAACTAGGAGATCCTTTGCAAGATGTGGAATTTGGCGATGCCCCAGTTAAGCCAAAACAAAAATACCAACTACTGGCATTTAATCATTTGTTCAGTGAGGGGTTATAACTCACTTAGTAAGTTATATAGTTTCCTGGTATTTTAAGAAACTTATTAACTTCCTTTGTTCAGTATGGAACAAAACTATCACATTCTATTATTAAAACCTCTCCAAGAGAATAGTGGCAACACCGTGACTGTTTGTGTGCACTGTGGTGTTTGTAAATAAGTTTGTCTATATAAAGAACTCCAGATGATTTTAATATGCAGGCTGCCACCACCTATAGATCTGCCAAAAGAGATCAGTCGTGGGAAAAATAAAGAAACTTTGTATTCCTGTTGTAAGAGATAAGAGCTCTAAATACTGCCAAATGAAATGATAACCAGGGAGATTTTAAATGTGCTTCCAACAGAAACAACCCTGAAAACTAATGTTGCAAAGTACTCTACCTTGGAACACAGTGGCAGTAGGAACTACTACTTATCTCTGCTGTACTAGTTATTTTGCTGGCATGATTTAAAACTGTTGTCAGTGGCAAACCCCCACTACACCCTCAGGTTCAGCCATGCCTCAGTTTCACTTCTGTTCTTCTTGGCTTCACTGAAGAACTTCTAAACACCAGACAAGTCAAAGCCAATGTATTTACATCACTCAAGTCCAATCCTTTCACAGAATGATTTTCCTTTTCTTTTGTCACAGTTTTATACAGAAGAGGAAAATACTCTTTCCTGACACTGCCCAGCTGTCCCCACCTCACTGTCCCCCAACATTTCAGTGTAGTGCTGATGCCCACTGGCACCAGGGAGAGCTACAGGGAGTCCAAGGCTTTGCTTTGCCCTAGGACCTACAAGGCACAACAGCACCTATTCCCCTCATCCAGCTCCAGCAATTCACTCATTCTCCTGGGGTACTTCCAACCTGGACATCCAAGGTTTTTCACAGTGTCTCCACGGTCCAGTGAGAAGACTCCCACATCCTGCACTCCCTTTTCAGCCAGGGGATTTCTATGCAGGACTCTCTCCCCACCATACTCCTTTAGATAGTCCTGCCTTGGAGGGCCAAGCTGAACAACAGGCAGCACATATCTAGGGGCCCGTATTACACACCTAGCTTGTTCTGATCTTACACACTTATCTCTGATTTCTGGATCAAAGGGAAAAGAATAGTATCCCTGTGGTTTCTAGCAATTTTTTTCTGCATATATTAGGGAAAGTCATGCCTGTGATATTTCATGCTTTGGCAGAACACGGCTGCTCAAGACAAGAGCTGTACTTCCTGAACAAGAAGGGCAGATAGAAATCTCTGTTACAAACCCACATTATTCCTCCCCCTCAGCCAACTGCTGCCTCTTGTCAAGCTCATCTGGAAATGACATTCAGCTGATTAATCCTTATCAGGCATCAGCTAGAGCAACCAAACAGCTCTGCCTTGCTCACGGGGGAGCGTTGGAGAGAGGCAGCTCAGCAGTGCAGCAACACTGCTGCTCCACTAGCAAAGGTCCAAGAGGACATGAAAGCACTACCCAGCTTCCTGGGGCTGATAAACAACTCTCTCTCAGCTGGGATAAGAGAGACAATTGGGATACTGATTGCATGCCCTTCAGCAATGGGAATTTTCAAAAAACATGCTGAGGAAATCTCTAGGGTAATTTCTGTGCAGGATACTCAACAAACACAGCTATCCTGAAGCAGTAAAGCATCAAATCAGGATTAAAAAAAAACTATGTCTGACAAAAGTTGTTGTTTCTGTTTTTCCTGCATCACTGCTCCTGATCCCCTCTTTGTTGTCTTGTTATTCCTCAGTCTTCCAGCTCCCCACCTCTCCCACACAACATACCAGAAGCCATCAGAGCCATGGCAGCCAGCTTTACAGTGGCTGAGTCCCTCATAGTATAAAGGGAAGACTGAAAGCAACAAATAGGCAGAAGGTCTTGTTTGGGATGTCTTCTGGAAGATGATGCACAGTTGGGCAGACAAAACCATATGGCACGTGCTCTGAGCTTCTCCAGTATTAATGTTTTGGTCTCTAGCAGCAACTCCTTCTTGCTGGCACACTGAGATAAGCAGATTTCACTCCCCACAGGTCCACAGCAGCAAAATAGATGCTATGGCAGGAAACTGTTTACAGTGGGACCTGAGAGCAAGAAAATCCTTCCTCATTTAGGCATGAAAATAAAATTGTATATGCCTGTGGGAATCAATGTTGCCAATATGTGTTCACAATGCCAGGGATTTGGCTTAGATAATGCAGCAAATACAGCACCAACAGCCATTTCATACCTCTTATAACACTGAGAAATGAGGAGACAAAAATCTTATATGCTTTTGTGTCACTAAGGATTTCTCCCCCAAAATCAGGAATAACAGTAGGCTTCTCATTTACCTATATCTATAATAAATCCTTTCCCCATGAAAAAAACATTCTTTCAGAAGGTCACCATGAAAATTAGAGTCAATGCAGCTGAAAGGGCTTATACAGAAAAGGTAATGATGTTTTTTTCTCAAGGCAATCAGAATTGCCATCTATCCATGTATTTAAGAAACACCAACACTGGCACAATTAAAATGTCCTATTCCACAGGCAGGAGTTGTCTTCATTCTTACCCCAGAGTTCCCCGGCCTGACATGGGAGGACTTGGTGGTTTTTGTGTAGGCGGATTTGTTCTTGACAAGGTGCCAGTTCTTGCAGGCTGGTTATTTCCATGCTGAAATAAGGGAAAACATGATTTTATTTTTATAACAGAGCAGCTCTATTATTGACAGATTTTTTATTTTTTTTTTAAGTTTAAGAATATGAAGTGAGAATTCCCAGACAGCTGTCAAACAGCAAGTTCTCAGCTACACGCAAGACAGACACCAGTAAATACAGTCTAAATAGGAGCTTAATGTTATTTTTGCTATTAATTTACAACAGACATCAGAAAGATAGCAATTGACAGGTTCGTGCACAGATCTCTTATATCTTCTTTGAGGGAAGCCACATTTGTGCTCATCTCTGTCGGGGTGTTGTTAATTTAAATCCAACTTGACCACTGACAGCACAATACAGTCAGCAGAATTTCTCAACTTGCCCCTGCTATTTGACTAGCAGAGTCATTCAGGTTGTCTGGGAAGTCTCCCACAAAACAAAACAAAATGTAAGTGAAAGGAATCAAGGCATCTACTGAATTCAGAGCAAAGCACTACATGTGTTAGAGAAATTAATGTATCTATGTGTAAATGCAGATGTCAATGTATCACAGATATATTGACAGATGCTAAATGCTGTAAATAAAAAAGATAAAAAAAATAAATCCAGTATAGCATGTTTAATCTAAATATCCTATGGAAAGCAGAGAAGAGCATAAGAGAGTGCTAGTTTTCAGTTTTAATGGCTCTGCAGCCCCTACTATCAGTCACGAGGCACTGTGGGTCAAAGGAGAAATAACACTTCTTACCTTGGCTTTTAGCCACTTAACGTTGGCAAAAAAGGGGGGAAAAAGGTAGAAATTAATGGCAGATCCATCACAAATGATAGGACAGGTTAAACTACAGATCATCACATTAAAAAAAAAAAATAAATCATTTGTGTCTACTGATAATTAGCTACATCCCAGTACATTAGCAGAGATTTTACTGGCTCTCTTAGTCGTTGAAAGTTCCGTGTCTAAGTGACCACTGGAAAAACACTTCTATCCAAAGGAAGTTTAGCTGTGCTTTCTTAGATTTGTTTGCCAGGCTCCTCATGGGCAGTAAAGGGTTGAAAAACCCTTTGCTGACCATTCAAGTTCAAAGCCAAATGGATGCTATTTCAATGGCAATGTGCACTTAGAGGATTTGTTCACAAACCACCCCAGCTACACGGCAGGGAATAGACTCGCCTTCTGTTTTGACACTTAACCTTCATGTGTGTTGAAGAAATCCTAGCTGCTGCACTGAATGGTAAATAAAAAAACCAGAGTTCTCAAACAGGATGAGCAGCAGACCCTTTCACCTCTGGTTTATTGATTGAAACCTGATTCAAGCCAGCATAGCACACAGGCTGCTCAAAGCTGTGTTGGCAGCACCCTAACGAGGGTTATTCTGAAATTTTAGCTCTTAGAATCAAGTCATTATATGACTTCATTATATCATTTTTACAGCCATCACTGCAGAGAAAGAAAAAAAAAAAAAAAAGAAAACTTAGCCTCATAGGGAAAACTAATGTATAAATTTTAAATAAATTTCCTCATAATTTTGAATGAGGAGAAGGATTGGCTTCACCAATTAAAAAAAAAACCAAAAAAAACCAAAAAAACC
>JAOEGS010009159.1:0-12572 GCA_025447755.1 Corythornis vintsioides | reverse complement strand
CATTTACGTAGCTAACACAGGATAAGATGCAATGGTAAAAATATAAACTGCTAAGATATAACTTCAAAACCCAGCTGCTGCACAAAGTTCTTGCTTTATTTAGAAGCTTGAAAAGTGCCAAAGCACAGCCATGTATTTTTAAGTGCACTATATACATCTCATGTAAATGAAATATTTGAAGACCATGTTCTGGGGTTGTTTTCCATTTGTATTTGTAACAATAGACACAAAACAGCACCAGTGCAGTCCACTGTGCAGACAGTGCATCATCCTTCAGGTTCAAGTAAACTAATTGTAGTGAGCTGTGTTTGCCACAGTGAAACACTTGAAAAATCTATTTTCATTCTTTCTGTAGTGTGAAACAAGCAGCTCCTGAGACAGCAAGGAAAAGTTTACCAGTGTATATGCAACTGATTGCTTTACCTGCTCTGAGATGCCCCACCACATCAGCCAAGCTACCTTTCTTCACTTTGGTAATGAAGGCACCGAGTCGTCCCAGCTCTGTCATTTTTCCTCCAACAACCTGGTTAACCAGAAATTTGTGAGTTTCCAAGCCACAAAGCAGATGTCACACCAGGCATAAATATACAGACAGAGCAGTTTTCACAATATTTTTTTACATTTAAGCCTAAAATATCCATAAGCAAATCCTGCTCTGGCAGGGGGGTTGGACTGGATGATCTTCTAGGTGCCTTCCAACCCCTGATCCCGTGTCCAGTTTTGGGCACCACAGTGTAAGACAGACACTGGAGTGCTGGGGTGTGTACAGAAGAGGACAATGAAGCTGGTGAGAAGACTGGAGAACAAGTCACATGAGAAGAGCCTGAGGGAGCTGAGATTCTTTAGCCTGAAGAAGAGGAGGCGGAAGAAAAGAGAGATCTTATTGCTCTCTACAGCTACCTGGAAGGAGGTTGCAGTGAGGCCAGTGTTGGCCTCTTCTCCCTGGTAATTAACAAGAAGAAATGGCTGTAAATTGAGCCAGGGGAAGTTGAGATTAGATATTAGGAATATTTTTTTTTTTACTAAAAGAGTGGTTAAGCATTGGAACAGACTGCCCAGGGAAATGGTGAGTTCACCATCCCTGGAGGTGTTCCAAAAATGGGTGGATGTGGCACTTCAGGACATGTCTAGTGATTATGGAGATGTTGGCCAGAAAGTTGGACTTTATCTTGGAGGTCTTTTCCAGCCTTAACAATTCTATGATATTTTGCATTGCTTCTATTCTCAGTGGGGAGAGGAAGACACATAAATTCTCTCAGTCATCTCCAGAGGTCCATACAGTTAAAAATCTACATGGAGAGAGAAAGCTCTGAACTGGCACACTGTACTCCCCACCACTTGCAGAAGTAGCATGCTCTCTCTCAAAAGTGTTCCAGTAACTCAGTGACACCAACATACAAGGCCACTACAAATGATTAATTTAGGGGTTTTCATCATCTGGACAGTGCTGACAATGTCTTCATATCAAGGTGTTAATTTTGGTATAATGAATTAACTGGAATTATTTATGTTATTTATAAAATCTACTATGCTTTAAGAGGGTTTTTTTTCAAATTTTGGGATAGATATTTAATTTCTACAAAACTTGTTTCTGAATGGTCACGTGGATTATAAGCACAGACCTTATAAACATTTGGATCTTGATGATATTTATGTAGATTATGAGATGTATTACTTAAATGAAATTAAAACAGTTGAGCTAAAAAAGACAGAACTCCATCAGTGCACTGAAACATGCAGTATATGTCTTGTAGACAGGAAGCTGAATGAATATACACTTAAAACAGATCAGCTCCTTTGCCATGGATGAGTGGAAGACCACACAGAAGGATTCAATACATTCATCATTTATCTGCATAACTTTCTAAACTTACTAAAAATGAGGAATACCTTTTTGCCAAACCATCATATAATTGGAAGCTCCTCTGCTTTCACATGTTAGATCCCTAGGTCTAAGGCCAGTGGAAATTTCTTTTACCACATGCCACAGAATCCCAGTATAAGCTGGAATACTTACTTTGAGCCCCAGTAATGCACCTGATTCTTTTGGCATGGTGGTTCTCTTGTTGAGAATGACCCGGCCAATGAGGCGATCTCCCTCTTTCGAAGGCTGCCACGTTACAGGATGCTGTTCCAAAACCAATTAGTGCAATTAAAGTAATTAAATTAAAAGTGCAACCACCTTCCTGTATTGACCTGCATGTTTATAAACCAGTAATGTGCCTGGATCACTGGGACAGGGTAGGCACAGATATCCTTCAGGTGTGACACCCTAACTTTCTGTTATGATATCTGTGGGATTCTGGCTTCATTCAATATTTATGCCCACTGTAAAAATATCTCAGCACTTTGATTGTATCAAAGTTTAATACAATGAAATGTTGAAAACATACCTTAAGCAATAAAATTAAACATTTGAAGTCCATGACCCTGAAAAGAAGACTCATAAATTCTGTTCTCTATAATAATATACAGTATAGAATTCTACCATATAGGTTAACTAAGTAAGTACAAAGGACCCATTCCTTCTCCAAATCAATAGGAAAAGTCAATAATGTGTCCCAGAGAAGCATCACACTCACAGCTGCTTTTTTGTGTGTAGTGAAATCTAATATCTAAAGATAGATAAGAACTAAATTCAAGTTATAGTTCAACCAATGTTAATAGTATACACTTTGATGGAAGGTTGATTTCAATTTCCATGATGCACTAAACCAAATTTTCATATAATTTCTATAGAATAATTATTTTTTTTCCCCAACAAAATGAATGGGTATAGTCAGCAAAGATTTTAGACATGCTTGTGAACCTTTCTTTCCTATTATATTATATTATATATTATATTCTTACCGAGCTAATGGGTGATGTCTCCCTGCTGTGCCACGTGGCCGGATCCAGCCAGTAATAATCCAAGTCACCTGGAGGAATAGGAACAGAAAGAAATGTGTAATCTCTCAAACAGAGAAAGATGAGTGAATGAACTTCTGCATTCATCAGTTTCAATTTGTAAGAGCTTGATGAAGCAAATACAAAACCTCTGTTATGGTTCAAACCAATTTGAAAACGATACAGCCTAAGAATAAAAATCCAAAGCACATAATAATGCATTTATTTGGACCTCAGGATTGCTTGTTGCACTCCAGCTGTTTTTTACTTTGCCCAGTCATCTTCCAAGAGTGCAGCCCAATGCATGCCATTGACAGTCCTCCTCCTCCTCCTCCCATCTCTACAACACACACACAGGACTACAGCTAATGATGACATGAGAGAGAAGAGCCACAAAACAGGCACTTGATGCTTCAGGACAGAAGAGTCACCCAGACTCAGGGGAGCTGATCAATACTGTGAGAACAGGTACTGCACAGATGGAGAGAGGCACAGGGGATGGTAAAGGGTAATAAAGCCACACAAAGAGAGCAAATAGTACTAGCAGCAGGTATGAGGTTGCAAACTTTCATTTGCTTGGGATAAACTTATATACTGTGTAGGCTGAGAATAAGCCCATGTATTACAGAGCCTAGCAGGTCAAGGAGGGAATCCTGGTTTGGGAAGAAAAGGCAGCAGAGTGTAACACCACAGAGTGTATATATATGAATTGATAGAAAGATAAGGAAACCACAGTGTGACTTTAGAGCTGGAGAAAGCTGAGATGCTAGCAGAAAACCTGTGAATTTCACTGGCAGTTGTCTATAATAGAGGACTGATGCATGCCAAGGACAAGGCAAGAATGGCAAGAGGAAGAATATTGGGCAGTCATTTCAGAATGGGGTTTTCTTTGTAAGAAGGAGGTTGCAGGTGGTGTGGGGAAGGCCACAGGAGAATGCTGTGGGCTACAACAGATCCAACCCAAGGGGCAGTGTGAGACTGACACAGCAGGCTGAAGGATTGCTGTCCTACCACTAGTTTTAAAGAGAATATGCCCATGAGATCTGAACTGTGAGCTCTTGATTTTATCCCTTTGGGCATTGCCAGAGGGTATTAACAATGGAGCAGTGGCATTAGAAATGAGAATGAGAACTCTTCCTAAAGCTCTTCTGCAGTAACAGCAGTATATCATCTTGATCTGAAATAACCAAGACACATTTTTGAATTTTATCTGAGAAAAGATTTAAATAAAAATTTAAAATAAAATAAATTCTGCTCTTTACCTTACCTGCCTTTAAACACACAATGCTCTAGCATCCATCCTGCCAAGTTCCTTCTAATTTTCCCATCCTCCTCAACCACCTACCCTTTGCTCCCTTTCTTTCCTGTCATTTTGTTCCCACCATTCACCTTCTGTCTTGTCAGTATCCTTTGGGTTGTGGATTTTAACATTCCTTTTAAAAGGAATTTTTAGATTTCCCTTAAACTTCAGCACAAAATAGATCACTGGCAAGCAAACTTTTTGTTGAATCTATAACTGCAGAACAGGGTTTCCAGTGGAAAGTGTCAGTTAATCTAGATTTAGAAACACTCATACAATATATACATTGAAACATTAAGGAATAAAATCCCAAATGAGCTTAGAAAATATTTTATGCCAGAAACACTGACACCAGGGGCAGATTTTCTCAAAAATTCCCTAGCATAACTCAAAAACAAAAAACCTCTCCACACAGAGCACTCTCACACTGGTACAAGTGACTAAAATGACAAGTAAAATAATAAAAATTTAAGACATATGGAGAAAAAAAGAACCCTTTTCAATGAAGCAGATAAGAGATTTACAGGCTTAAACTACTTTTAAACCTGTTTTAAACAGTGCTTCAATTTGAAAAATATGGAAAACTTAGAAAATTATAAGCCCCTATGAAAAAAAATATAGGTACTCTACCACTTTTTTTTTTGTACATTATTATTTATAAAGCATACAAAATGTATTTAAACTTAAAGCATATTATTAAAAAAAGCATTTATAGTTATAATGCATGATTGATGTAAGACCAATGGAGTGAAACAAGTATATATTTCAAAGTTACTTTTTTTTCCTGAGGGAATAATTAAAAAGTTGTATCCTGCTGTCAATTAACTATTTTTCCTATTAACATTCTGCTGCTCAATTACTTTCCTCTTGGCCACAGACAGATACAATCAGAAATCTACTTAAGACACAAATGTGTTGAGTTTTTTTTTGAGGGAAGTCTTTTGCAGTCTTCAATCAAATTTTCAAGATGTGGAATAAAACTCTTAACCTTTGTTTTTATATCCACAATGCCTGTGAGTTCAGAATAAAGGGAGAGCAAAATTCACACTACCAGAAAACCATTTTCTCTGGAATACTTCCACTTCAGCAGCACTACCTGTAGCCAAAGCTAACCTTGGGATGCTGGATTCTGTGGGAGATCCTGCAAAGCTGAGAAGTGCTGAAAAGAACAGCCTTGTCTCACTGGCAAAGCCAAAACAAGCACAAAATAGGAGAAATTCCATAACTGTGTATGATTTCCAGAGGTTTGAATACTGGAGATAAAATACCCCAAGCTGTTTCCCCAGATCCATCCAGACTGAGTGGAGAGAGTAGTGATACTCAGCAAAGAATGTGCTTCTGGTGTCCTGCTCAAAGCCAGATGCACTGGCAGCAGTTCTTCAGACAAGAAAAGTCTAATTATAAGGGTCAGCCAGCCCATGTTAGGCACTTAATTGAATTGAACAGAGCTGCTAATTAATACAGTACTTCTATCAATTAACTGGAACGTTAGACAATTCTTTTCAGAGGCTGCATCTAAAGCTACAGTGCCAACTGGACTGCTCCATAGTCACACTAGACTTGTGCAATTAACACTTGCAACAGGCACTTTTCTATTCACCTTTGGTCAGTCAACACCAGACAATAATCAATATAAGTCCCTAAGACAATAAATCAAATACAGCCTTCATTAAACACACAAATATCAAAGCCCTGGGTATCCTCTGTTATGTCCTGCACAGTCCTGCTCAGGCAGGGGGGTTGGACTAGATGATCTTCTAGGTCCCTTCCAACCCCTAGTATCTATGAATCTATGAATCTATGAACTGCAGCAGTATCTCACAGCAATGAGCAGTCATTTCCCAAGATAAAAACTCACGTGTTTAAATAATTCTAGTCAGCTGCTAATTAACCAGATGAAGAAAAGCCACGTGTCCCCTGGCGTGACAGGCACAGCTCACACTGTACTCACACAGCTTAAGCCATTTCCTCAGGAAAACAGAAAATCATTTAAAAAATAGACTAGGGATATTGAACAAGCACCAGGCTTTCAGATCTAGGGAACTGACAGCCTGGAATTACACAGCACGTGCTGAAAATAAATGTTTACTCCTTCCTTTTGTGTTTTGAGAATAAGGACGTTTCGTACACTCTCGCACACAAAAAGATCTCTCTGGCATTATATATATAAATAAAACAATACATCTCGTTGTATTTTTACTCTTTTTGGAGACTTTACCTGTATCTGTCACTGCAAAGGGAAAGGGCAGGGAACAGCTGGGGCAGCCTGGAGCTACCATGGAGCTTTCAGGCCAAAGGAAGAAGCCTACCTTCAATCTTAGGATGCTCTAACAGTTTTTTACAGCTGTAGGAGGGAACAGAGTTGCCTTCCAAGGAAGTGTCTCCCATCAGGAGAAACCTGCTGTAGAGAGCAGCTGCTCACCATCACTGCACCCCTACTCAGCACCTGCCCCTATAAAAATTGCTGCATGTGAGACAGGAGGAGGCATGAAGAGCCCTTCTCCATGTCCCAAGCATTGGCATTTACTTTTGCATCCTCTCTGCACAGCCACGTGAAGCATCACAGAGACACATGAAGAAAATGAGCTGAGTGCACACAGGAGGTGTTTCTGCTTTTGCTTAGATGTCAGATGTACAGGGGAAGACAGTATTTCATTCTGAGAGACAGTATTTTTATTTACTTTATATAAAACAATTCAGGATCATCCCTTAAAATATACTGCATATTTTAATGACATTCTTCCTAGGATCAGCATTTCATGAAATGAAAGCAGAAACAGCCTGTATCTTTGAATTCTCTTCCAATTTTCTTTTCTGTTTCCTTAGCAAATCCTATACCAGAACACAACAGAGTCCCATTAATAGCAATAAATTGTTATCTACAGATTTCAAAGTTATTTCATAGTTTTTATTGAATACTTAAATGTCAATGTATGTGTTGTACTGTGTTTTACTAACAGTTGCCACAGCAGAAGACAGTCAAGGACCTGCAAGTTAGTCAAACTGACAACTAACTGCTCCAGGCAGAACTCAAACTTCTCCTCTAGAAAAAAAAATGGTTCCTAAGGCCTTATTGGACATGTTGCTATCCAATTTGGGGTGAAATCTTTGGTCAAGAAAACAAGACTTAATGGACTTTGAAGCATCTTCTAAGCCCGTTCTGGACAAGACAAAGTGTGCAATACAATTTATTGTATGCTTCCCCCTTATTTGTATGTTGAAGAGACAACTTAGTGTCTTGTCATCATCCATTAAGTGTGTGCTGGCTTCCAACAGGACCCATTCCAGCTTCTTAAGCTGTCTTAGTTTGATTTTTCTGTATTTCTATATTTTCTATATTTTTCTGTATTTCTGTATTTTTCTACATTTCTGTATTTTCTATTTTTCTATAACAGCACTAGCTCTGTCTAGGTTTGCAGCCAAAGCAAGCTAATTCCTTCAGAGGTATGATCTGTGTCACAGTCTTGGAACCCAAGTAATATGATGGGTAAAACATTTCATTATCTCATTCACTACCTCAGCACACTCTTTTCAACGGTGTGTCCAATGAATATCAACACCAGTGAAGGTGTCAAATCCATGACAACCATCTTCAACTACATACCTGAGGCCTGGCTGGCAGCTCATTACATTGTGTAAAAAGTCTACACAGAAAATACCAGCATAATTTTTGTACTGAGTGGTTCATGCCTTCCACAACTGTAAAACAGACTTAGACAAATCAATATAGAAACAATAGCAAGATACAATTTGTAGCTGACCTGTAATGTATTGATAGTTATAACTGGAAGCTATTTTACCTCCAAAGAGACCAAGTTTTTAATATAAAATTAAACCACTAGCAGCTAAAAAAAAACCCCATTATTAAAATGTTCCATAAAAGCTGCCTAGGTAAATGGCACCTCATTTCTACCCCCTAAACAAATAGGGGGATATTAATAAGAATAAAGACACCAGTACTCCTAAAAGCAAATAGTGATGTTGGAAAATGCAACTGGTCTACCTTAAAAAATTCAGTGTTTATGGACGAAGCAACCTGTTCTGAGCCTGCACAATCCAAGCAGTTTAGCAAAGCATCAACTTCAGAGACTAAGTAATCTACTTTTAGTCTTCCACTGCACTTGATCCCTGGAGTATTTAAATGCAGAAACCAATATTCTGGTGTTGAATTTGGGGATTCGTGTATTCTCTAATTCACAGAACTCTCCTCAAATGCAGGGACTGCACTCAAAAAAAAAAAAAAAATCATTTTCTCTGACCCCAGTGTTTCTATTTTACAGCATTTCCTGGCATGTTTTTTAAGGTTTCTACATGGGACTGTGCTTCAGCCAGCCTGGCTTAAAAATATTAGTGTAAAACAACTCTAAGAGATACAGGTTTAGCAACAAATGAAATAAAAAATCAGGTAGTCCAAAGTCACTGCATTAATTCATAGCCTAGAGCTGTCATGGTATAGAGCTGCTTTCTAACTTGGGTTGGAATTAGACTCCTCTGGGCATTTGGAGGCTTCCTATAAAGCAGGAGGTACCCTGGTACTTTATTGTGTTAAGTAATTCTGAAAGATCTGTTCCTCAAGAGCTCAGTGATTCAAAGGGCACATGATGGGCTGATCCACCTGTACAACTGACTGATCAGAGCCCATCAAGCTTGAAAGGGATACACAGGTGTTGAATAAAAGCTTTCTAATGTCATTCAAGGGAAGATTGTTGTGACCTGAACATACCTGGAAAAGACTTGCTCTAGGGGGATGCAAAGCTATTATTTTAATCAAGAGATGCCCAAGGAGAAAAGGGTGTTTTATTAATTCACTTCAACTGTGAGGTAGACATTAATTTATGAAGGTTTTTATTTAGAGAAAAAAGAAAATGAGGCTGCACAAAAGCACAAATGGGAGTGAGACATTAAATACCACTGGGGTTTAAATGCTGACTAGCTGACCTCCTTTCTCCTGACCAGCCTCCAAAAAATCCCAACAAAAAACCCCACTCCACCAGCCAATTTCCCCAAAACAAATGTTTTATTTTTTCTCAGCAAGGAAATTAAAGGGAGTGGCAGGGACAATTTAATCAGAGGAGGAAGGAGTAATAAAATGTCAGTCACGGGGGGTTTTTTGATAAGTCCTTAGCCTAAGATCGTGACCCATGATTTCCAGACAGTGACTACCACTGAGAGTCACCAGTTTCCAGCAAACACTGCTCAAAACCCCCTCCACACAAACCACCCCACGTGGTTCTTCAAACTCCAGTAGGCGGGAGCGCATCGAACCCCCAATCCTCCCTGCCGCCAACGCACTGAACATCTTCAGCACCATTCTGCCCCAACCCTATCTCCTGGGCTGTGTTAACTGGGGAGCCCTCAGGTGTGCAGGTGTTCTTACCTTCACGCCATGGCCAACATCATCCAGCACCGTGTAGTCTATAGGCTTTCGAATGTACCTTACGGGACGCTCCATGTTCGCTGGCGCTATAATTTTGTGAGTTCTTGAGGTGTTCTTATTGGTCGTCAAAATGCCTATCTCTCTGCGAGCCACCTTTTCTTTATGGATGTCCACAGTCTAGATTGAAAACAAGAAAGGTTGTTGGTTTTGGTTTTTTCCCCCCTCCCCCTTTACAAAGCTAGCTGTACGTTCAAGGCTTGAACCGTGCAGGTAGAGAGGCTGAAGTGAGGGAACGCCGCTGGACGGGTGCCAGCTGACGGGCAAAAAGGAGTTTAATCTACATGAACGTTGGTTGAAAATTGCACTTTAATGAATTAACCAATATTAATAATAAAATTACAATTACATATGGCTGCTTTGACACTCTGAAGACACTATGCAGACGCAGTCCTTGCAGATTAACCCTCGGTGTTCTTATGACTGACACTAGTAATAAATGACTCCGACTCCACAGCTGGGAAACCAGGACAGACAAGCTAAGCAATTTGCCTGCAGCCCCAGAAGGGCACTAAGCTTGGGAAGCCTGTGCAGTAATTTCTTTCAGCAAAGCCATCAGTGCATAGCAGAGTATGAGTCTGGGTAGAGAAGGACTAATTTCAGCACTAAGGCTAGTTTCAGTCACACTGTTTAGAGCAGCTTTCCTGAAAGAAAAAAAGAGAGTCTTAAAGATGCAAGTAAATCAGTATAAAATATGCTGAGCTCCATCATTTTATTAGGAAATACCTTCAGAGGCAAAGAAAGGTCAGCCCACTAGTCCAGAAGATCAAACTAAGCTTCACATAAGGGACATGCTTCTACATGCAATTTAACCAGTGTTTACATCCCAGCTGAAGGAGAACAAATACAAATCAAGCATCAGATGCCAAAGGATGTCCCACCTCTAGCAAATCTATTTCAAAAATCAGGGTTTGAATTCACTGGTTTAAGTACCTACTAAAACCTTAGGATCTCACATTGCTGGAGATGGCACCAGACAAAAAAACATCACTTTAAGTGACTTTTAACAAAACCTATCAAGCCACCACTAAGGAACATAATTCTTAGTCTGTAAGCATCAATTCCTCCTGGAGAGACTGTCATAGAAACAGAGAGTCAAT
This sequence comes from Corythornis vintsioides, assembly GCA_025447755.1. Classification (NCBI taxonomy): domain Eukaryota; kingdom Metazoa; phylum Chordata; class Aves; order Coraciiformes; family Alcedinidae; genus Corythornis; species Corythornis vintsioides. The sequence continues at coordinate 1,852 of JAOEGS010009159.1, read as the reverse complement.
GTTCAAAAAGAAAGAAAAGTATCTGTCCATCAGTACTCACTTGGGTATGTGTCTAGAAACAGACAATTTAAAATGAATAATGTGATATGCAAGGTTTTGTTGAGTAAAACAGAGCCAAAGACAAAGCATAAAATGTTTACATTTCACATGACTTCTATATGAAGCAAGATGGAAATAGCCAGGTAAGCACCCAGGAAATTATCATTACTAGGAAAGCCAGCATCCAGTGTTCAGAGTTCACTATGGAATGCCTTCAATTGAACTGTTTTTCTCATTAACTGGTGCACACAGTCAAATAATTTTAAACTCTCCTGAGTACAGAAAGAAATTATATCCTGCTTAACAGCTTTGATACATGGCATTTCAGATTGCAAGTGGGAACACAAATGGAGAAGTGCCTAAAAGCAGTGATAACAGGCAGCTTGAAGCTAAAAGACAACTTGTAACATCATAAAAGGTCCTTTTACTTTGGAAGCACACAGAATCTTAATGGAAATAGGAGATGTGGTTCTCCAAAGCAATGCAAGACATTAAATGTGTCTATCTGCATTAGCTTACTCAGAATAAGTTAATTAAATATCCCAATAAAGCTTTGGAATAAGCTTCATTGCTCTAAATGCTCATGCTCTGAAAAATCCCAAAGCACCTTTCCAAATGAGACACTCCTATACATTAAGCATTTTCCACTCCATCTGTATCAGGTATCAGCCACTGCACCCACGTTGCTCTGGCAGCCAATTTCACAGACACCAGAGTGAAGACCTGAGAATAAGGCCACCCATATTTCTTCAACTCCAGCTATTATTTGTTCTTTCCCTTTTGGAGACAAATACTTATTTTAGTTCTGCCTTTCAGTAAGATGAAGAAACATCTGAGTGCTGTGGTACATGTTCTTAGCTCACCTTTCTTCCAATTCCTCTGTACAACCCAAACCCTTTTGTTCAGTAATACCAGTCCCAAACTATCTTCCAAAACTCCTTAGAACTTGCAGCTCTTCACATTTTGTAATGAGCACTGCATAGGTGACAAAAACCTTCCAGTCACAATATTGGAGCTTGAGAAGGATGTCAATTTGAGGCACATGCTTCAATGTTTTAAAGAGGGTATCTTATCTACTACTATGCCCTTTGAAATAAATCAATGCTTCTACTTCATTCTCTGGAACACAATCTGTTGTTACTAATAAACTCATTTTTTGTTCAGTGGATGGACAAAAGTACATCTTTATACTATGAATTCTCTTGATGTCAAAAGAAAACAAAAGAAAGCACTTTGTAGGTAGTCCATAAAGACTGACTTTTCCTCCTTGCAATTAACAATGAAAATCCCAGAAATTACCAGAGCAGAGGACAAGGAATTCCAGGAACAGATGTTGTTCCATAAATGCTTTGGAAAATGACTTCAGTAATCTTGCAACAAATTCTTGCTAACAGAAAAAAACCCATCCCAAACCTCTTAGAACAGGCAAAGAGCATATATTAACTACATAGGACAGCCCATCCAAACTTCAATCTAGAGCTGCAATTTGTGGAGTCTTCCCATGGATTTCAGGCATGCAAGCCAAGCAAAGAGAAGACTGCTTGTCTCACAGTGCAGGGCCAGCACCTTAGAGCAGAGATGTGAGTCCTGCAAGCCATGCAGGTATGACTGTGCAAGAGACCCATCTGCTGTTCACAGCAAGAGAAACTGCAGCTCTTGCCACGTGTGGTAGGTACACTGGAAAAGCAAAAGGTGCTGGAGTGCCCCGATGCAGAACAAAGGCTGCCCAGGAGCTCCTAGACTGCATCTTGTTTCTTTATGAAGAAATTACCTTTTCTAGCTCTATAAAGACTGTTTGTTATTAGCAATATAT
>JAOEGS010009158.1:18183-55303 GCA_025447755.1 Corythornis vintsioides | reverse complement strand
CTGCAGTGAGCAGGGACACCCTCAACTAGCCCAGGCTGCTCAGAGCCTTGGCCAACCTCACCTGCAATAGCTCCAGGAATGGGGCCTCAACCACCTCCCTGGGGAGCCTATTTCACTGTTCTACCACCCTCAAGGTAAAGAACTTCTTCCTTATATCCAGTCTAAATCTCCTCTGCTCTAATTTAAACCCATTACTCCTTGTCCTTTCACTAGAGATATTAAAACAGATTTAAATAACAGAACTTCTCTCTAAAAGTTTGTAAAAATTCAAAGTTAATGAGATTGGGAAATGGTGAACATGTTACTAAGAAAGTTTTTCTGTTCTCTGAAGACAGCTTATTTTCACAAGCAGACTTTCTGATCTAAAAATGGTATTCTGCTCCTGTGATAAATGTTCTTATTTATTTTGAAACTCTAATTCAAGGACAAGTCAAAACTTGGTTTTATATACACATGATCTGAAATAAAGTTAAAACATATTGTAAGAATATGTTATTATAGTACTTAGGCTGCACTTCTTTTTCTTACCTGCATATCCCATTTCTGAAATAAATAGATAATCTAAGAGAAAATATTTTCAACATATTTACAATATTCTGTCACCTAGGTTTGAAATAAAATGTTTTAACAGTTTAAAATCTTCGGCAAAGTTTTTAAACTAAGTATTAAGTGAAAAAAGAAATAGATCTTCTTGTTCCAAAGTCAGTTTTTATCTCATAATGCAGCATTTTCTGATTTTTTCAATGGATATTCCTCTAAAAGCTTTACTTGCAACTGACAATTCATCATGTCAACTTTGATTTTTATATTATGATTTTCTGACAGGAATACTGAATTTTATTCTATTTTTAGCAAAAACTTGTGTACATCATTTAAGCTCCATTTAGTTTGGAGAAGATTCTTAGTCCACCTTCTGCTTACCACTCATTTACATATGCATGTACATTTAAAAATATTCTTGAAGCCACAGAAGTTCTGCCTCATTCATATTAGATTGTTTACTATAAACACTAATGTGACAGTGATAGCAAATGACATACTTGTCACAGGCAACAAAAGGAGATTTAATCTAAGCTACAGATAATATATTCTATCCAAAATCAATTTGCTCTGATTCAGATAGTTCCCAATGGACAGACCTCACGGGTAGAATTTACAGAGCTTATAAACACTATAAATCTGAATCCACATGTCTTTCTGGTCCAATTCTAGGCTTTTATTAAGCAATTACTGTTGTCCAATTTGTCCTAGTCACTTCTGTGCTAGGGCAGAAATTCTTGGCACAGGTGCAATAATCTCCATTCACTCTTATATTTGCAGCTGGTGCTTGATACTGGATATTTGTTTTTACCTACACATGCTTCAGCTGTGCTCCTACACAGGAAAATTAAAGGGCATTGTTATTCCTGTTTCATGAATGCCATCCATCAAGGAATCACACTGAAATCACATCTTATTATAAACTTCTTGTACCTGAAAGTAAATTATCTAGCATATTTATAAATAAATTATCAGATTAAACTGAGCTGTAACAGAAACAATCCATTTTCAGTTTGGTTACTACTCATTGAACACCAATACTTTTCTGATAATAATCTTCATTCACCTGAATTCTAGCATTATTATGAAAATAATAACTTTTATGTATTTCATAATAAAAAAAATATGAACACCTACAGCTCCATACAGAGACACAAATCTTTTAGAGAAATAAATATAATTAGGCTTTAGGAAATGGGTGTTGGCAACACACATATATTGCGGTCAAGTTACATGGTGACTCTGCATGGCAGACCTATATCTTAACTCCGTGTTTTAAAAGACTGTTTTCAGCTAGGTTTAATTTAATAATTTTAATCAAATTTTACTATTTATGTAAGGAATATGATGGCAAGGCAGGCACGACAACCTCACTGACAATCAATACAGTCCTGGAGTACTGAAATCAGAAGAGCTGAGTTATGTTTAACCAATGATGGTTAAACAGGGTCTGCTGCAGCAAAGTGATGACCAGACAACCTGCAGAAACTAAGTAAGTCTGAGATGAAGCTGTGAAGTCAAAGTCCACCTGACAAGGTCAGATTGGCAGGAGCTTTCTGGTACATTTGGACATAAATAATAATATTAGTTCACAGGGATAGGTTAGTAATCTGGAAGTAAAAAATACCACTCAAATGTTGCTAGTTTAGTTAGAAAATAACTACTGCTGCAGATCAGATTCTTTTTGTCTACAGAGATTATATTAATACAAAGAAAACTTGATATTGATTCTCAGATGCAAAAGGCAATTAAGTAACTTTCTAGATCTGATTAATTTGTTTACCTGAGTAATAAACCTTAGGGACTTTTTGTTTGGGATGATAATATTAATTTCTTGTTATATGTGACTTGTCTCATTCTATCAAGAACAGGCATTTAAATACAGTAACATTGGATTAATATATCAGAAAATAAGAAAAATGTAGTGATGACAAATAGAAAAAGCAGAATGTGAATAATTAGTCAACATCTGGAGAGTTAAATCCTTTATGACTTTGGTGAATTGTAAAATATAGGTATGATGGTTTTAACAGGTCTTTAAATATGCTTTTAATCCTTGCATCTTGTTTCACCTCTTCTTAATTTACCAAAATTATACCTATTTCAGTCTTTGAGTGCATAAACTCATTAAATGATTTAATGAATAAATGATATTCATGTAATCATAAAATAGTTAAATATCACATAAGGAGAAGTAGAAGTTTTATTTGCCCTCACACATTCACGTTACCACTTTTCTAATAGTGAAAAGATAAAATGGAAAACCATCTTTCTGCTGTTTTGACGTTTATAGATTTTCTTTTTGTAAGCCACAAGTAGAGATATTACTTCAATTGCCTACAACTGATTGACTAAACTAAATATATGAACAAGAAAAAATGTAGTTTTTCAGGATTAATTCTAGAAATTTAGTAATTGCTAAATACTTAAAAAGTACAGTGTGCATAAAAAAGTTTGTTGAGCCTATCTAGATGTCATTAGAAATAGTACTTGTTACACAATTCCTAGAACAGTCTTTGAAGTATTTTATAGCTTTTTGAAGTGTGTCCTCCATTCCATTTATTAACAATAGTTATTTAGCAAGCATAATAAATATCAGAATAATTACTTTGATAAGAAAATATTCTGAAAGCATGTACGAAGACATTCTGCATACATGCACAAACAAATGCATATAGAATGATGTTCATATCTGTGTTTATGCACACATATTCATGAGACTCATCAAGCTTACAGACTGTTTACAAATAGCACTGATGATATGGTCTAGATGTAAACAAAATTTGGGATGCAATTATTTATTATTAGCATACAAATGTAGCATTTAAATAAGCAACAAAGCCAACAAACAAACAAAATTTCTTCTTTTCCAGGATTATTTCAAATTTATTGTGGGTTAATGACTTTTATGACAATTCAGAAATCTAACAGTAATTAATACATCCAACAAGAATATGTAGCTTTTTTGAAACCACTCATATAACTTGAATAGCAGATCTTACAAATAAAAAACAATTAGAAGAAAAAAAAAAATCTACAACTGGCTAAACTCAGAGAAATTAATATTGGCAAGAAACTGCAAGTTACAGAGTAATAATAAAATAGCCTACTAAGTATAAGTAGATATGTGTGACAAAAAAAAAAAAAAAAAAAAAAAAAAAAAGAGACAAAAGGAATTTTTAAATTATAAAACCAAATACATTGAGATGGGTTGACTCTGTCTGACTGGTAAACTTTCACCTCTCAACTCTCACTTGCTTACTCTCCCCCAGTGGGATAAGGGAGAGAATAAGAAAGGCAAAAATGAGAAAACTGGTGGGTCATGATAAAGACAGTTTAGTAAGTGACAGAAAAACCCTGAACACAAAAGCTCTAAGCGATGCAAAGGTAGTCACTCTGCACCTTTAGAAAAACTCTCCCCAAGCTTTTACTGCTGAGCACAATGTCATATGGTATGAGATATTCCTTTGGTTGATCTGTCCCTGTTGTGTCTGTTCCCAGCAACTTGCCCACCCCAAGCCTAATCACAGGGCAGCAGAGAGAAACAGACAACTTTGACACTGTGCAAGCACTGTTCAGCAATAGCTAAAACATCCCTGCCCTAACAAGACTGCTTTTGTCACAAATCTGAAACACAGCACTGTATGGCCTGCTATGAAGAAAACTCAATATCAACACAGTACACAGAGTCAAACAATGTTTGAGAGGAATATACATTAATGACTCATATTTTTGTAGTATTTTCAAGTATCTTTTCTGATGATGACCAGGCCAGGGACTCTTTTTATTAATATCTTTCTCAATACCAAACAATGAATAATAGTGGATTGTTCTGGTTTGTTTTGCTGCTTGACAGTTGACAATTTATTTCATATTTTCAGTATCCAAGCCTGCTGGATGGTAAAGGTGATGTTCTGTACAGAAAGGATGGGTTACATATTTGCTCCCTAAATGGGGCAATTTTTTATTCACCTTGTTATCATCTTCCATCTGTCATGCTCTTAGACTGAGGCTAGGAGTGATCAGCATTCTTCCCTTGTATTACCATACTTAATTTTGTCTGACATTTTTGATATATATACAAAAAATTCTAGTAACCACCTATGTATGAGTTTCATGAGGACATAATTTATTCAATGTTGTTTCATACATTTTAGAAGGTTAAACTAAATGGCACTCTTTCCCTTACCAGCCTTAAATAGCAAGATGCAAATGTCACAAGGGAGGAGAGAGGAAGGACAGGTTAAACATTACCCTGCAGAGTGAAAAAGTAAAGAACAGCCCAAGAAGATTATTTTTCCTACATTCTTACTCTGAAAACACTTCAGAATACTTATTATTTTTTTCTTTTTTCTTGAAATCAATTGAAAAAAATGAATTTTGAAAAGACTTCCATGAAAAGTTGGAATGAACAATCAGACCTATGGTAGCAAATGGCTGGATATTCTCCAGAAATTCACTATTAGAAAAATATCTAAATATACCACGATTCTCAAAATCAGAGAAGAATTAGTACTAGATTTACTAAATACATAGCTAACATTTCACAAATTTCAGATAAAAAAAACCCCACCTTAATTCTAGCATATGGATTAGCTATAAATGTAAGAAGAAACTCCTGGGAAGGACCCCTTACCATGTTCCCTGTCTCTCATTGTTTCCAGGTACTGCTTTTGTAAGAGTTAAGGATGTGGCAGGTGCTGGGGAGCCAGCTGCATAACCTCTGCTTCTTCAATGGCTCTGATTCTCAGTGGCCTCAGCCTTATTACTGGACAGTCAACACTGATACCTCATGGACATAGCTACTTATAGAACTTTCAGTATAAAAACTTTGCAGAAGAGCTAACATCATGTGTATATATTAACCTCTATGGCCCTAAAATATTGAGTTCACTAACAACTGCCCTCAAGCAGTTTTGTACTCTTTTGCTATATGAATACTGAAAAACATCTTCTGTAAGTGGTAGACTACTGAACATTTCTACAACTGGTTAGATGGGCTTGTTTAGAAAAAATAATATCCCAATATGTTAGGTTGTTAGAGGTATAAGAAAAATATATAAATTATAAATTGTAGAAATAAAATGTAACTTGGCGGAAGAAATTCATAATAGGATTTTAAACTATGAATCTGGTAATCTTTTTGGTAAGCTGAGTAGTTTCATGTAAAAAATGCTCATATGAGGCAACTTTTAAGTCAAAGCCAAAAAAAAATAAAATAAAATGACATATTCTATGTTTAGAATGATTGTGTAGTAGCAGCGTGAAGGACTGAACAATTTCCTAAACATTTCCCGATTGTAATCTTGATGATTCACTTGATTTTTTGAATCACAGCATGCAACACTTTTCCTAAGGCCTCTTCCTGGTGTAAGAACGTTCTTATGTAAGTTTTCACTTCATAATAAGAGTTGCCATAAAGGTCTGAAAGAAAGTACAGACTTATTTCATGGTACAGTAAACTTTAATAACAGCAAACCTCCAAAAAAGGAAGAATTTGTTTTAAAGTTTTTTTTTTCTGTGTGTGAGTTTACTTATAATGAGAAATACTGTTCCTTTGATTCAGTGTATTAAGTTGAACAAAAATCAATTCTAGGTTGAATCCATCAATCCAAGCCTTTCAGCTCACAGGCTTTTCTACTTCAAAATCAGTTTATTTTAGCAATCATGCTAACCATCTACTAAGCTCACTGAAAAAAAAAAAAGCCAATTATGTATTCAGTTTATGTATCAGGGATAATACATCACTAAAGCATGAATGTGGATGGAAAAGAATCTGTGCAGTACATGTAAGGTTTTGTAAAGGACAAAAATGTGACAAAGTCCTGTAAGAACCTGAGAAACACCTGGTGTGGTCAGCACAATGGTACATCTAGTCTAGAACTGACAGTGCAAAAAAAAGAGAGGCTCTTTAGGGAGAGCATATTAGCTTAGCCACTTCCAGCAGTCTGTTCCATTTGAAACCTCCAAGCATTCGTGTGTATTAAAATGTCTCCTCACAAGATTTCTAACTCAGTCACTGGGTCCAAAGATGCTTTACATACCTCAACAGTTTTTCCTTGTTTGTGAGCCACAAGTCCAGCAAAAATCTGACTGATCATCTGTATGAAGATTTTTTTCTCAACACTGCAGATATCTCCTGAGTTGCTTGTTCTGAGCCCTGTTAAACCACCAGCAAATATTGTGGTCATTGAATTTTCACGTGAGTATGAGGGCCTGTGAAGGCAAAGCCTTCTTCCTGATGTTTAAAGGTTTCATTTACTTCCTCTTCTCAATCAGGTGGTTTGTGGCCGATGCCTACTACAACATTTCTGTGGGTTTGCATGAGATCCCCTCTTCTCACCTTCTCAGTTTGCCTCTCCCAATATCCTTCAGCAGCAGCACTCTGTGCTGCCTATTCCACCATGCCTTTAAACCTCACGAGATAATTGATGTTCAACTGCACACACACTCCTAATTACTTGTTTCCATCATGTGCTGCATGCATTTCTGCTTACGTACAGAAGAGGGCCCCCTCATCATTAATCTTTCACAAGTGTGAGAGAACCCCCTTCTATTCTGTCCCTTGACACCTTCCCATTGCTCCATAGAATCACAGAATAGTGGGGATTGGAAGGCACCTCTGGAGATCATCTAGTCCAACCCTCCTGCCAGCACAGGAACACCTAGGGCAGACCACACAGGAGCAGATCCAGGCAGGTCTTGAAAGTCTCTAGAGAAGACTTCATAACCTCTCTGAGTATCCTGTTCTCGTGCTCTGTCACTCTCCAAATGTAGAAATTTTTCCTACTCTTCTCTAATTTAAACCCAATACACCTCATCCTTTCACTAGAGGCCCTTGTAAACAGCCCCTCTCTAGCTTTCCTGTAGGACCTCTTCAGGCACTGGAAGGTGGCTTTAAGATCTCCCTGAAGCCTTCTCTTCTCTAGGGTAAACAAACCCTGGTCCTTCAGCCTGTCCTCATAGGAGAGGTGTTTCAGCCCTCTGATCATCTTTGTGACCCTCCTCTGGACCCGCTCCTGTGGGATTTACCCCAAACTTAAGCAAGGGAAGAGTATGAGGAGTTCTCTCCTGAGGAACAAGGAGTAGGAAAGACATGAAATAACTGACCACAGCACACCTTCCCCAGTTCCCTGTGCCACTGGGAGGGAGGACATAGAGAATTCTGGTAAGAAGGAAGAGATGAAGGGAAAGTTAGTTTAACATTTAGTTTTTATTTCTCATTATCCTAATATGATTCTAACTAGTAATAAAATTAAACTAATTTTCCCAAGTCAAGTCTCTTTTGCCCACGACAGTAATTAGGGACTAATTTCCCCATCCTTATCTTGAGCCAGAAACGTTTTGTTATTTTTTCCTTCCCTGGTCAAACTGAGTAAGAGGTGAGAGAACAGATTGGTAGTCACCTGGCATCCAGCCAAGGACATCCCACCACTGCAACCCTCATGACAACTACTATATCAATTCTCCCCATTTATTTCCTTACTGCATCATAAGAAATTTTTAACATATCTTTTGCTAGTAGAAAAGATGGGAAGAAAACCATTGAACATTAATGGTAGTGAGAAAAATATTTTTGAGAAGATTTAAGAGCTCAGAATTCCTCTAAGATTTTTGGCTGTAACACTGACAGTGTTGGTTGATTTCTGACTCTTCACTCATCAGTTTGCAAGGCAGGAATTCATGTACTTGTTATATTTTGTAAACAAAGTCTGCTGACATCAGAAGTATAGAAATTGTAGAATATGAGTAAAGAATACCTGCTCAGTCCTGTCTTTTCAAGCAAAATAAATGACTGCTTATGAAAACCTATATTTCTTGTGTGCTTATTGTGTGCTTATGAAAAACTGTATTTCTTTCTTGAATACCACAGAATATTTCTCACCTGAATGACATGAGTTCTTACCTGGCAAGCAGCTACAGTGAAATTCACCAATCAAATCATGGCAATGGCCTCCATTTTTGCACGGATTCGAGGAACATTCATCAATATCCGTGGAACAGTTTTTGTCTGACAGAAAAAAAAAAATCAACATTAAAGCTATAAATCATTCTGGGTTTGGGAAAGCAGAAAAGCTGCTTCACAGTGCAAGTGACAACTGCATAATTTAAGCTTTCCAGGTTGAAAACACTATTTTATTTCCACTTGACACCTTTAAAACTCAAGGTATTTATAGATCATAGATGATAGTTAACTAATTAAATATTTTAGAGGAATAAGTATGAGCTATACTTGCAAATACATTCCTTGTGTATTCTAGCATTACATCTCAACATTATAATTTCTTGGATTATATTACACATTTTTAAGACATTTTAGAGATTTAATAACCTCAGTAACAATAACAAGAAAAATATCTCTCAAGTTTGCTTCCATGTTTAGATGAATGAAGCCATTTCTCAGATCCCAACAGAAAACAAATTCACTCAACTGTTTCTTCATTTTTCTGATTTTAAATAGATTTAATTGAGCTGTAATTAATTAAACAACAAACAAGTAGGAGAACATATGGAAGAGATATAGAGGAGAATTTCTAGAAAACAATACAATAGGTGGCTTATGAAACAATCCATTTGTCATACCAAAGAAAATTCACAATCCCTCAACTCTATTGTGTCTTGCATCATTCTGGAGAAAGCCCTAGCCTGGTATAAATTATACTGGTAACTTTCTGATCTGAAATTGATCCAAACTGATGGGACAACTGTGGAGATTAAGAGCTCCCAAGAATACCAGAAGCTACTCCAGTAATAGAAAGGGAAAACTGTACATGTCAATGATGTGAGAGAGCAGAATGGTGGTTTATATTCTATCAAGAAAGTGATGAAAGGATCCTTCTATCACTCAAATCACATATACCAGATATTAAAAGACTACATGGGATTTCTGGCATCCTCCTTGGATGACCATATCTCAGACAAGTGTAGATTCATTCCATCAATAAATGCATGGCTGGCAGATGATGGCACCCAACATTTTTGTCTTCCTTAACTGTATGATGTTCTATGAGCAAACAGGTGAAAGTAGGATCTACATAAACATCATATCAAATGGGTAGGAAAAAAAATGAAGAGAAGACAGAAGGAAAAAATCCCTCTTCATACTGTTTCTCTAAAACAATTATTTAGAAAAGGCTTGAAGGGAAAGGAAGAAGAAGCTCATAGACAAGGGTAGTGATAGATTCTAGATAAAACTTAAATTGCATGGGAAATATTGCACATTCACAGATAATGCAAATTTGTGTCCATTCTGTCTTTCAATCAAAATAAATTTCTTTATTTAACAGAAAAGAAACAGGTGAGTCCAGACATGCAGTAGGAAAGAGAAGCAGAGAATAAAATTATTAGTACTAGCAGGCAGAGACAAACACAGAATCACAGAATAATCATGGCTGGAAAGGACCTCTGAGATCAGAGTTCAACCATACCTACAAGAACAAAAAACACCTAAATACCTGACCTCACATCCCTCATGCACACCAAAAATGTACATGGTTAAAAATACAAAGGTATAAATGCAATGTCCAACTCTTACAAAGAGCAGTAGAGCTTTTGGCCCATTCAACTTAATATTCATTCCCGAAGTCTTTCTCATGAGAAAATCATAATGAGACAAATGAACTATTTCATACTTCCTTAAGTCTCTTTGTTTCTCTAGATGAGTGTGAAAAGCCCTTTATTATTTCAACACTTGACTTTTAAACACACTCTACATTTCTACGCTCACTTCCTTTCCTGTATCTCCCTTCCAAGGGAAAGTAAGCTATGCACTAACTGAAATCTTGTGATAACTTTGGTTTAGTTAAACAGTACATTTTTCAAAGTACTTCAGGTAACTTTTTGTCACTTGAAGCAGCCAGATACATGCAAAGAAAAAGATATGTAGGTTATAGCTGCTGAACTGTAGCTGAACTGTGAGGAAAAATCTTATCAGGAAAGAAATACTGAAGACCTCAGTATATGAGCCTTATTACAGTGCTGTGAAAAAAGAAACCCAAACAAAATAAATAAATAAATAAAAAATCTCAGATGTGTTTAGAGAAACCTTGAAGGAATATGGAATATGTGTAAAATACCTCTGCATAAAACATAGACTACGGATGTTCTGTATTTAAAACTAAGTGGGAAGAATGCAGAAAAAGCCACACAATTTATTCAACCATTGAAGAAAGCATTCTGTCAGCAAAGGCTTAAAGAGCTCCATCTGTTTCATTTAGAACAAACAAAAGTAAAAAGTGACTTGATTATAGTGTGTGTCTTTACAAAAAAGAAAATACTTGGGCTGCTGCAAGACGCTTTTTCATTTTGTGTAGAAAAGGTAATGAGATGCAGTAGCTTGAAGCTGAAGACAAAAATATAAATAAAATATTTAATATAAACTTCTAAACCTGATGGTGATTACTACTAGAAAAAAATGCCAGTGAAATTCTGTCTTCATGCATTCAAAACAGGATTAAATCCTTTTGGATTTATTGTGTGCTTTAATCAAAACTAAGTAATTAGGTTCGGTACAAGGTGGTTAACAAGTAACATTAACTGTCTTCTGGTATACAGACAATGGAGATAATGCAACCAGCAATCTACATATTGTTAGAAGACTTTCAGAAGAAATTAACTCATTCTGTAGCCTTCTATTGGTCTTTCCTGGGAAAACATCAATAGAATTCTGTGAGCCAGATATATTTCTACAATATCCATAGTCTATCCTGAGGCAACTGGTCTCTGTAGCAGCACTGTCATCATGCAAAGTGTATATGTCTAGTCCTCTGAGTTTCTAGAGGTTCCTAAAAAAATTAGCTGTCAGGTGTTTCTCTGCTATTATCAGAGCAAATAATCTACACAATTCCTTTCTTGCCTGACTCCAAAAGTGCCAAAAGTTGTATGAACAGCTTTTAAAATATCATCTTGCATTAGAAACTTTTCCCTTCCTGCCTCAAGACTTCTCAGATCTGGGCAAATAGTAGTCTCTGGTCAAACTTGTTGTTTAAGTCAAGTGAGTCAATCTGTGAGTCAACATCCCCATCATCACCACTGTTTGCTGCATTGGTTTTAGTCTTCCTTAATTGTGTCATGTTATGCTTATTGTTAATAAGATGCAAACAGGAATACCAAGTAGTTACACTGCATAGAATCAATTTCTTATGACCCTAGAGACTAAGGGAGAGAACAGAAGACTTGAAGGTGCATTTGCAGGATGGCACTAGAGAATCCAGGGCTATTAACAGCTCACCCATGGCCAGTTACTGGCAGTGTGGCAAACACGCAAAAAAGTTTTAGGGATAACAAAATGCACAAAAACAAGGTGTCTAAAATATGTAAAATGCCTCAAATATAGAAAATCCAGTAGTTATAGGAAATTGTTGAACTGAGGAAAATAAAGGCATTAAAGAAAAAAAAAAAAGGAAAAAGATCAAGACAAAGGACAAAGAATGAAGAAGCTAAATATGACTACTACATAATGTGGTCACAATAAAGCTGTTAGTGTCATATATTTTATAGTATGAATCTGCCAAAGAAGAGTGTGATAAAAGGTAATTTTTTTCATTTGTTAAAAGCACAGACCAGAATACAAAGGGAAATAAAATTTAGTATCAAATCCTCTTGTACAAGTGTTATTTGGCAGAGCCATTGCTGAACAACAGATATTTTCCCACATAAAAGATTTGGTTTATTTTTTTCAAAGAGAAACTGTCTGCTATTAAAAAAACCCAAACAAACAAACAAACAAAACCAACAACAACCAACCAAAGAAAAACAAGAACAACGAAACAGCTCAACCACAACCCCCCCCCCCCCCCCAAAAAAAATAACAATACAAAATCAACAAACAACAAAACAAAACAAAGCAGAGGAAACCAGGAAAAACTTGATTTCCTGCAGTAGCACTGTAAGACTGAAATTTTCAACCATGTTTTCCAGGGTCTTCTGTGTATGCTTTAATCACTGTATGAGTGTTTCTAGACATGATGCCTTTCCACATTTTGTTTGATAAGGGCTTCCCATCAACAAACTTTTTTTTTTTCTTGTAAACCAACCTATTAAGTTATTGTATTCCAATTTAACTAGAATTAGGGTCACACCCAGAAATATATTAATGTATGTTCTATATATTATGCATGACAATTGGCATCATTACTGAATAAAAAAAACCCAAAACCTAAATTAAAGGGGATAAATTGAAATACAAAACCATCTCATAAATCATCCAGTAAAGAAATGATAAAGTAAATCCCATATAAACTAATTAGATTTTTGACTGAAGAATTAACTTATCTTTTCTCAGATGGTTCCAACTGTTACCATTCATCTCCTAATTTAAACAAATCATGCTTAGAATTTGCAGAAGGAAAACTGTTTGAGAAATGTGCCATTTAGTTCTCACCAAAAAAAGAGTTTATTTTCAAATGACTGGTAAAACACTGCTACTGAACTATTATTGATTTGTTTTTCTTTAAGATAATTCAATAGTTTTTATCTACTAGTTTTTTAAAAATTTTATATAATTTATTTTGCAGCATGATGAAACTTAAACAGACTTTTCTGCTCTCTAATAATCTTTTTGTTTCCACTCAGTGTTTGAAACTGAATTCCTTCCAGAGGAAGCAGGTTCACTTACACAATAAACATCCTCTAATTGCCACAGAAATACATTTTGAATACATTTCCATGTATGCATAAATAGTGTTTATTTTCTTGCATGTTATGTTTGCACGCCCAACTGTGGGAAGCCTGCCCTGGGAAGCCCGCCTTCTGGAATGTTTCTAAAAACCAGCAGCCCACTGGCAACCTCCCAGCTGAGCAGAGGGAAAGGCAGTCAGCCTTTTGCTCTCATGCCACCATGGGCTCATTATGAGTCAGAGCTCTGCTGGCCAGGAGTCTGGGCAACCATCCCACCCTCTTCAGTCTTCAGCTTCCAGGTTTTGTGTTGGTTTGAAAAACCTTTACGCTTTGACTAGAGATCAGACACAGACATGTTGTTTATATTCATTCTGTCATTAGTGAACATAAGAGGAAGGAATGCATGGCTTTTGGGCTGTTCCACATTGATGTGGAACAATAATCTGATGCAAGTGAGACTGACTCTCTGACTGACTCTAAAGATGGGCAAGCAATAATAGACTTCTCATGCCAATTCTTTTTTTTTTGAATTGTTGAGAACAGGATTGGAGATTATTAGAATGGAAGATGGAGTGATTCAATGATTATAAATTATGTAAGCGTCCTTATTTTAACTAAAAATATCTGGGTCAAGTAAAAACTGCCTAAAATAGAACAGCCTTTGCAAGCTTACTGAAAACAAAGCTTACAAAACTAGAAAAAAAATGTATAGGAAAAGATTTTTGAAAGCTGAAAAACAGGTGTCACCTTTTGCCTTGTGATGGAGTCGATCTAGAAGACACTGTATGTCTGTTTATAATTTTGATTTTCAAATGTTCAGAGTTTCAAGGACCACTTGTTTAGACACAACTACAGGATTCCTACAGCTCATCAAATGAGATACAGCAGGAGAAATTACAAAGATTTGATCTTCAGAAAGCATAGTAAAAGGCTGGCAAATTTATGTAGTCTGCTGCTTAAAGCCTAAAGTCTTATTGAAGTAAATAGGTGACTGAAGGCAGCTTTTGACTGTTGCTTCATAATAATGACAAACATAAATGAGACAGGTGAAACCTAAAACATGGAACGTGTTACACAACACACTCATATGGACCATGATATAAGTGAGGAAGTCAGATTAAGAATCTCATGCATGTAAATTACAACAAAATTCAGCACTAAGTGTTAAAGTAAAAATCACTTTGGAATAATGTTTTTTATACCTAGTGTTTACTGGTGTCACCTTACTACCATAGGAATCACTTCTACATTCAGGCATATGTGTGCAGTTTTTAAATCCATTTAATAATCTCTTCTAAAATTTAAAATAGGCAAAGGTTTTACAATGGATAAAATATAACCCTATCACTTATTCGAGATTAAAAAAACATCCGTTCTCATCCCAGAAAAATGACTTATAAAATTATTGGATTCCAGCGACTTATACTGCCAGAGAAAATTCACCCAATTAGTGAAAATGGTCAAAAAACAACACTATATAAAATTGCCTCCTACTTCTGTATCACTGGTGATTTCTACACCAGATTCATGTTTTGATTCAAGGTGTCTTACTACTTAAGGTACTAAAGGTGTCCTACTGTTCAGTATTAATATTACCTACTTCACCTATCTTCAAGTTCTGATAATGCCCAGAATTAACTACTCTGGACATGCTGAGCAAGTCTTTTCATAACTTTTGAGGCTTGACAGGTTAACAGACCTGAGTGGCCTTCATCTATCTCAACTGCCAGATGTTCTTGAAATCCTTATAACTCACAAAATTGAATAAAACACTGTAAGGGAAGCAGGTGGCAGTGCTGCCATCTGTCCATTTGTCCAGTAGCTCTTTACTGTGGGATAATTAAAAGGATCCTCTGTACACTGACTCCCATAAGAGGGCATTTGCAAACAGGCTTTGATTTAAGAGAGTAAAAGGTACAGAGAAAGTATTTTCTTTGTCTTTCTCGGAAGCTGGTTCTCTCTGTCTGACTATTTTGCTCAGAGTAAAGGCAACTCCATGCAGGAGGTTGAAAAGCCACCAACACTCAGATGCTTACCATTTTAACAATGAAAACAGCCCTTGGGAGCAGAAGTTGCAAGAAAACTCCGCTCCCCTCAGGATTCTCTCAGGTGTCTTGGATGTTCCTGTCCTGCTGGTTTGCCTCATCAGGAGAGAGCTGTCTCCTCCATCCAGACCTGCTCCCTGCCACATGCACAGTATTACTTCTTCCCAACCCTGCTCTGAGGGAAGGAACACCTGTAGAGCACCACAGCCAAAGCCACTCAAACAGGCAGCTGTCTCCATCCTGTCCAACACTGCCCTTCCAGCAGAGCGTTCATGCACAAGGCATCTGACACTAAAGCAGAGTGATGCTGCCAGGCACAGAACTAGTAAACAGAAAGACAAGCAAACAAGAAGATGCTAAGACAGTTTCTGTACCTGGCCAGTTCGGGTGCCAATGATAAATTTAATTTGAAAATGCCTTTTTACATGCTAGGAAAAAAAAAAAAAAAGTGTTTCAAAATAATTGGGAAAACAAATGACAAAAATCCCCCAACCATACAAACAAAACCCCCAAAAAAACCTCCCAGCCCTGTGCATTTCCTAGACTTGAAAATTTCATTTCCTTGATCAAGTCTCATAAGAAAAATACATGATGTGACTGACAGGGAGGTAGTAGATCTGTTGATGAACTTTCTTAACTTGTGCCTCCTATAGTCAGAGCTAAATGTTGTAGCCCAGTAAATACATTTCTAACCTCAGCAATAACATTGATGATGAAAACTCTCACACAGGAAATGCAGGAGAAAATAGAGCCTTTTCATAATGGCATACTATGCAGTCATATGAACTTCTATGACTTCAACATAGAACTTGGGATATCCATTAAAATCTACCCATAGCTCCCTGTTTTATTGCTAACAGATCTTGACTACTTTTTGTCTTCAAATGTAAAAATACATTGTTGGAAAGCTGTTTGCATCAGTATGAGCTTAGGTTTAAGTGTTCCTCCAAAGGAGAATATAAACCCTGTTCCAGTCTGCCTTGGTGACAACCATGCATTAGTTGTTAGTTCTGTTTCTGTGATGTGTATTTCATCAAATCCCAAAGTAGTGTAGCTGTATTTTCAGAGGAATGTTTTCTCCTGCATTCTTTAGTTCAAACTGACTGCAACCTGCTACAGAAAAGTTAGATGTTTTCCATTTTGATTCCCTGAAATACAGCAATAAATTTTTAAAGCTTCTTTTAAAATTAATTACAAATGTTTCTATTTATATTAATATTTCATAATCACCTCCATTATTTTCACAATTGACACAAAATAAGTATATACTATGCAAAATAATGGCAAGATCTACAGTTATAAAAGAAAAAAGGAGAATATGTTCTTGTAGGAAATAGAGCATCTCTCAGTTTTGTAATTCTGCATAATATTAGAATATGTTGGCACAAATCAAGGAAAATCACAGACATCTGTGGGAACTGCAACTATAATCACTTTCACAGATTCTAAATCTCCATGTATCATATTACATTCCTTTTGCTCCATCTGCCTATTTTTAACCATTGTCAAAACACTTATGAAGTGCTCCTAAACTGTATGTCTCTAGTGTTACTATCAACCTGAAATGCTCTGTTTACTTCGAACTTAATTTTGCCTCCTCAGCCTTCACTGCTCCACTTGCTTCTTAAACCTTTCAATTCTCCATAGATATCTTTTATTGTTTTTCTTTCCTCTCCATTGGTCATCACACTTTTTAAGCTCTCAGTACATATCTGTTTGGATTTATTTCCAACACCCACTAACTGTGTACGATTTCTGGGACTGCCACTGCTTGTCTTGCTGTTACAGCTTATGGCTAATGTTGCTCCATTTGCATCTCTGAAATCAGCAGCTGAAAGTCAGTGTGTTCCAGTCCCTGACATCACAGCATATTAGTTGTTAAGATGGCATATTTCTGACACAGTTTTGTTGATTTCCCCATGATCCTGTTAGCTGCTTGTGTCAGAAAGTAGAACCATGAATACTGTTCCTGATGCAAGAGGTATTTTCTTAAACCTGTTAGACACACAAATAATTCTGCAATTTACAAGGTATTTATCATAAGGATCTGATGTCACCTTTCTTGAAAAGATCAAAGTGTCCTCTTGCTAAAATTTTATCTTTTCTATCTCAACCAAGTATTGCTATGAGACAATCTTCTGAAGAAAACCTGCAACTTTATCATTACTCAACATTTTTTTTTTTTGTAGATGTTTTTTGAACACTATTTTCCCCAGGAAAAATACAGTTCTATTTTCCATCAATTAATCAAACAGCCTACACACTGCTTTCATTTTTATCATATTAGTAGGGAAATTAAAGCAGATTATCAATAGCACAGAACACTGAGTCAAATATATATTATTAAAGCCAAAACATCAAACAAAATGGAATTTAAAAGAGACTGTTTTAAAATAGAAAATTGAATAAAAATTATAACTTTTTAATGTCTTTTCCAGAGTTAAAATAAAACTTACCAGTGAAGCCTGGAGGACAAACACAATGATAGTCTGCAACCAGATCTAAACAAGTTGAATTGCTTTTACAGAAGCCATAAGTGCACTCATTAAAGTTGATTTCACAGTTTAGACCTTCAAAACCTTCATTTGAAAAAAAACCAAAACAAACAGAGTTCTGTATTATTCACTTATATATGTGCCTTTTTTTCTAAAGCATATATTTGGGTACCTTTTTCTAAAAAAAAGTAGAATGCTTTATATTTACTCTTGTGATAAAATTATTTTGAAGTTTTATTCAAAGTCCTTTCTAAACCCTTTTTTTTTTTTGTCATTAATAGAAAAATACATTTGACCATCTAATATACTTTAAAAAGAGATAATAATTAAAAAGCTAATTTATGATTCAGTATTTTCATTAATCTACTTGAACCTTAGCAGAGCCTTAAAAACACATATATCTTCTGTCATTTTGAGAACATTGAAAATAAATGTAAGTGCTGCTGGGATTTGGACATGTGCTATAGTTTTAGAAGTCATCTCTCAAATAGTTAGTCCAACATCTGACACTTTATGCTTTTGTAAATGTTTTCTAATTCAATGGTCATGCTACAAAATTACTGTCATTAGTACTGTCACAGGCCTTGGCTACAGGAAGACCATGACTAATGATAAACTATCATCATTATCAGTGCAAGCCATATTCCCATAATTTCACAAACTGACCATGAAAACAATTTACACTGATCTCTAAGCCATAAAGGTTTAGAATTACTCGTAGTTCATTAATAATTTATACATAACAGTTCTCCTTTGCTTTTAGAGTTTAATCAGACCCATGTCTTGCAGGTAACAAGTAAGCCACAAAATTATCATTGTGCATGCCAAGATTTATTTTTCTAAAAGCTGGTCAGGCAGGCTAAATAGCAGAATGATCTAAGCTTAATTTCCAACTGCATTTCGATACCTATTTTGGCTTCTAATTTAAGATAACTAATGATGGAGGCTGTACTTAGGAGAATTATTTTGAACAATTTCTTCTTTTGTTATGAGCATCTGAGCATATTATCACCACCACCAGAATGCTTGTATTAATATATAAACACTTGAAATAATATAAGCTATGAAGTTAATTCACTATCAGCCCATACTTACAAAATAGTTTTAAGATTAATATCAAACAAGTATAAAAAAAAGTTTTAATTGTAGAAACAAAGTACCATGGAATAAAACACCTTGACTTTACACTGAAATTCAAATGTAAAAAACCCCATACAAATATTTAGAATAAACCAATTTCAGAGACTAACTTTAAATATTTTAAAACATTTTAGCTTTTCAATAGCTTTTTTACTGAAACCACTCACTTGTTCATATACTTCTTATAACACTGAACAATATGCATTTTTAAAGAAAAAGATTACTATTTTTGACTGTGAAAGTGCTAAGAGATTTTTGTGCTGAATATGTTTTACAGTCATTATTATGGCCATGGAACATGCTCAGTCATAAAGCCACAAGTTAGGAGATCAGGTTAAAATATTTTATTTTCCCTGTATTTCATGTACTGCTCATTTGTATTTTCTCCACTCCTTTAGTCTTTGATAAAATCACAAGGTTCTGTCTGAAAAACAGAAGTATCACTTTCAAATACATTCCATTCTTAATGAGCATGCTTGTTTTATTGGGTGTCTCAGTGGACAAAGACAAAATTGAGTCTTTAAAAAAGAATAAATTACTTTAATAGAAAGGAAATTTTAACAATGGTTTTGAAGACTGTCAAGAAGTTTTGCAGACTGCAGGCAATTTTGAAAATTGTCAAAGATAATAAAAATAAATTATTTTGAACAACATACCTTCAGGGCAAAAGCAATCATAGCTTTTGTCACTGCTCTGACAGACAGCACCATTCATGCAAGAAGCTGAATTACACTCATTTGTTTCTATTTCACAGTACTGGCCTGAAAAACCTGCAAAGGAAGCAAAATAAACTTTTATTTTCTTTACCTTTATGTGTACTATTAACATGAAACTGTTATTTCAAATGTTGTTCTTTATTAAAGCTAAGAGGTGTTCCCACCCATATTCATTTGAAAGGGAGAGCTGGAAGTCAAAGCTTTTGTATTTTATTTACAGATAATTAAATTTCACACATTTCTTATTCAATATTACAAGTACATGTCTTTATTGATGGAATAAAGCAATAAATAGGATATGAAGTACTTCCAGAAAGTAAGAAGTTTGCAAAAAAATATAAAGATTTTGAAGTGTATTGCTTGTATTGGAGTCACTTCAGTATTTTTTAATTTTGCCAGGTTAATATAGGAAAGAGTACATCAGTTATCTCTCATCTACTGTCTGGTGCTTTCTACTGTGGAGAGGAGCAGTAAAAAATACAGAGTACAAATGCAACAAATACAGTATAAATACATTGAGGTGTAACAAACACATGCCATACAAGTCAAGTATTCAGCAAATGTAAAGTACACAGCTTAATTATGAGAGAAAAAGATGCTGCATATGTTGCTAAAAGAAGGAAAGCAGACGTAACTAGAATAAAACCTCAAAGACTAATGAAACTTCCATAAGGAAAGATTAACTCAATTTTCTTATTTCTTACAGAGCACTCTGAGGTACAGGTGCCCACGCGCTAGCAGCAGGGGCTGCAGGTCAGTCTCTGTGAGGGGAGTCTGGGGCTGCCCCATGCTGGACACAGATGGTTTCAGCCAGCTCCAACTGCTCCACATCATTGTTTCCAATAAAATTATAGCAAAAAAATACTGCTATTATTACCACTACTAAAGGGATAAATAGATTCTTTCAACAATTTTATGAGCAATTTGTCAAATTTTATGGTCACTGTAGTTTTATTTGAAGTTTGTTGCTTTCCTCTTTTTTTTTTTTAGAAATGGCAGGTTATAAAATTTCTGTTCAAAGCAATGTCAGGAAATAACCTGTACAAATTTGTGCTATTTATTATTTCTTTTCTTCAGAGAGCTCCATAACAGCTTCAGTGGTATAGCTACTTGACAAAAGACACAGGATTCTAGGACTGTCTAGATATCCTTCCTTCTGCTCTTTGAGATGTTCTGTGGTGCTAAAGATATGTAAAAAATGGCAGATGTCTTGGGGAGTCTTGGGATCCAAAACATTAAGAGATGCCTATATTAAGGCATATATTGGGAGATGTCTATATTTAGGAATCGGAATCTCCCCTTTGGGTTGGGTTTAAATTTGACATGTTGTCAATCTTGAAGTCAAACATCACAGAGTCCTTAATTTGGAATCCTTAGTTTGGAAGGAACCCCTGGAGTACATCACATCAGTCCTCTTCTCAAAGATCCAAGTAGATCAATTTGCTAAAGACATGTCTCCCTGACAACTTCTGAAACTACTCTGGCTCTGCCTTCTCTATAGCCTTCCACCAGGTATGCGTAGACAGAAATGAAATCCCTCTTACTCTTTTCCTCTTAAGGTTGAATGGACCCAGTTCTCCCAGTCTCTCCATGTACAAGATGCACCAATGCTTTAACCACCTTGTTGGCTCTCTGTCAGACTCACTACTACGCCGTCCAGGAAAAAACAGAGAACTATTACCTCTTAATCTACATTTTTTAATAATCTTGTAAACAGAAGACATCCACAGTATTCTGGAATTTATCTTTTACTTAAGAATATTGGAGTATATGTGTAGGAACATTTAGTCTTGAGTTAAAGTGCACGCTGTAAATAAAAAAAAAAAATATATGTAACTTCAGATTATAATGGATTTGCACAGGGAAGGAAAGGTAAGGTACTGGAAACCCCCACTGACAATATTAATTCTGTCTTTTCCAGATTTAAAACCTTAAATGTATTTTTTTTTTAATACAGTTTGGAGTATATTCTTAATAGGCACATTCAAGTATTAGCAAGGAAAGAATAAAGTACCGAGTCATACAAGGGATACAGTATGGACAAATTATTCTGCTTCTGCAATATTCCACTGATCTCCATCCTTCTAAAGGTGTCCCTAAGAAAGATACTTTCTAGTTACAGTACTAATCTATACCAAATTAATTAGAATACTAGAGATTAATCTAGAAGTATTGAATAACAGAATCTCATCTCCCAGATGTTTCAGTTTTCTAAATCTGCATCCAGATATTTGTTTTATGTCTGGCTGTTCAGGTCTAAACCACTAACTCCATGTAGTTAGGAAGGGAAGGACATCCATAATTTAGCTGTCTTGTGTCATGCAAAAAATCCCTTAATCCATATGGGATTACATATAATATTTTTATTTTTTAAGCATTTAGTAGTCTGAGACTAGGATATCAAAGAAAACTTCAGAACCAGGAGAGAACAGGCACATTTGAATTGCCTAGTACAAGGTTAGAATTTTTTGTACAGGAGATAAAGATTTCTTGACATCTAGTTCAAGATGGATGAAAAAAAAATTCAATAGGAATTAGGAACAAACATATAGCAGAGAATACATGTATAAATTGTTTAAAAGAAATCCCTGTATAATTTGTCCTTGCAGAGAAAAATAAAGGCAGATTTGCTTGTTGGAGACACTAGTCACACAAACCATAACATGGGCCTGAATAGAAAACAATGCCCCCTGACAGGATGATTATATAAATATTGTGCAAGCTCAGTCTTACAGACTTCACTTGTGTTATGATAGATGATCTTCAAAGCTTTTTTTTCAACCTATTCTAATTTTCAAATGCCCTATAACATTTTTATTTAAAGATTAAAAGATTAAAAAGTTCAGTGTGATTTCTTGCATTCCTGTTAAGAATAGCTTGCTTTTTTTTTTTCCCTATTTATTTTTTAACATTTTTGTCTATTTGAGAGGATGTCATTACTGTGAACAGGTTTATAAAGCCACATCAAAACTAGAACATCACCTGTGTACCTCCCATGGATAAAAAGCTACAGATGCCAGCACAAAGAGCTGTTTCAAGTGAAATGATGAACATACCTGTTACCACAGTCAGCACAGGGACAACTGTTATTTCATTTATATCTCTAGACTTGTGGAACCTCTTCCTGCATTCATGATTTTCAGGATTTACAGCTTGAGTAAAAAGAATGACAGGATTTACAGCTCAAATAAAAGGAATTAGTTATGAAGTGCACACAGCTGTGTAAAACAAAAACAAAACAAAACAAAAAAAACAAACAAAAAAACAAAACCAACAACAAAAAAGCAACAAATCTATGTAGCCCAAAGTTTTCCCTGGTGTAAATGTATTAAAGGCAATATATTTACAAGGATTTCAAGAACTGGTTTTGTTTAGTATTCTGCCCAGCAGATACACAACAGAGATGCCATCTTTTCCAGATAAATATCTCAGGGGACATGGACTATTGTTAATTTATTTTCAATAATTCAACAGAATATTACTAATTCCACAACTCTTTAGGTTCATAAGTCTATTTAAATTAACTGTCCTTATAAATAAAGTATTCAGGACACAATTTTACCCTAGGAAAAAAACCAAACATAAGTTTAGAAAATAATTTTAGAAATAGTCTGGAGAGTAACCTTAAATTTAAATTACAAATAATTCAGAGTATGTAACATTTGAACTAGGACTTGGATGTTAATTTTCACCTCTTTCTGGTAAACCTGCAAAACTTCTATCACACAAAAAGAAAAAAAGACATCTCCCTATTTTTTCTGTATTTCATGGAGGTAAAGATACTAAAGATAACTTCCAGTGAAACTGGTTGAATTCATGCCTTTGAAATTTGACGACCATTAATTACAAATTATTTTCTGTAATTGTCACAGAAAAAAAACTCAACAAAAACCACACCAAACTTATATGATAAATGTTAACTTATAGCAGATAATTGTGGATATGTATATGAATAAACATCTCAAGCAGAAGCCTGCAACTTGGTATATGCAGTCATCATGTGGCCTTATTTTAAATAGTTATAGCAAATTAAAATTACATGTCTTGAATCTTCCAGTTAATGGAGAGACATAATAGAACATCACCCACTTCATTACCACTTGTGTTTCTGTGCAAAGACTATTTACACTGGGAGAACAGGGGTTTGAGCCTTCAGAGACGTGAGCTGGTGCTGCAAAATATGAGCTCCTGAAAAAAAAAAGTGATCTTGTAGAGAATATGGGTGGTAAAGAAGGAGGTGAAGATCTTGGCTGGAGGAAAGATTCTAAAAAAGTGGGATGTGTGGAAAAAAATGCCAGCTAATGCACAAGGATGGTGGTCAGTAATGCTCAAGACTGCTGTTTGAGCAGCAGCCCAGCATGAACTAACATAACTTTGTGCTTGAGCTTCCCACAAAAATCCAAACTTGCTAAATGTAGTGCTGAAGCAGTGCAAGTGGTTGGAAACATCATGCCCTAAAGTTCTGTCTGTGTTGAGGCTTCTGGTGTTCTAGGGACTGCACTGCATAGTAGATTGGACTCTGTACCACATGATCCCTACCACCACTGTTGCATAGTCTTTGATAGAGACCCACTCTGCACCTCTGCTGTGACACCTGTTTGAACACTTATAGCTGTGCTCTTGGTGTACCAGATATATTTTGTGTGTTAATTACTCAACAGTAGTCCATATCATTAATATACCCTTGTGGCACAGCTAAGCAGATACTGCTTTCTAGGTGTATGATTAAAATTTAAGTTTTTGTAAACTAAAAAAATGTTTGATCTTAGAGCCAATTTGAGTTAGTCCAATTTTTTCTCTTGTAGCAACAGGATAATAAATTTATCTTCCTTCTAGGATGTTAGTGTGATCATTTTGAAACAGCTACACAAGCAAAAAAAATAATTAATCTCTATCATCACTATTGAAAAAATCTTTTCCCTCCCATTCATGAATAAGAGAATAATCTGGTTTTACAAAACTAAAGAATATGGGCAATGAAGTAGTTATTTTTCACAGCACTCAAGATTTACCATCACCATTTCCTGTAAGAGAATTTTGACAATAATGTGACAGTTTAATGCAAGACCACGGGGACCAACTGCTTTCAATGCTGTTACAAGGTGAGATAATCATGACAAAATGATTTCTGCATGTGTCTGTAGGGAGCACATTATAAGTCTATCAGGCTGGCATTACAGCATGAAATTATGATGGGGAAAAAAAGATAATTCAAATTTGTACCACATGACAATGTTCCAGAATGAGTTAATGACATGTAGCAACTGAAATGCAAGCCTTGGTTTTTTTTTTTTCCTGTATTCTGAATAGCACTCTGTTTAACCACAAAGTTCTGATTCACATGTAGTGTAAGAGAAATTGATATAAAAGTAATTTATCAGAATTACCTTCAAGTTAATCATATATTATTCTCTAGACTGTGTACAAATTCTGCCTTTAGATTAAATTAGGTGTTTCCTACTAAAAAAGTACTGGAGATTGAAAAGCCAGTACTTCAGTATTTTCTTACCTATGTAGTTAAAAACGTTTCACTTTAAAAATTAGTATAATGATGGTGAAAATATTGAGCAAGCATTTCTTAATATAGGCTCTTAGAACAAGTTCAATCACATCGCACAGGTATCCTAAACAATGTGACTCATTCAGGCTTTAACTCCTTTGAGAGTTAAAATTATGTTATTTTTCAAATATCTGTTATAATTTATTATTGACACTACCTAGTGGGAAAACATAATGGCAAATTAAGAAGCAAACCAAAAGAAATAGCACTATAGTCGTTTGAATATTAGGGAAAAAAAAGAATCATCTGAATCCTAATATAGGTTTGGGATGTGACATAGCATATTACTGTCAAAACACCCTCTACCTCTACAACTGACTTTCACTTTTTGTTTAACATTCTAGGTGAATTAATCAATTCCACAGTCCAGAATGGAAATTAAAATCTACAGATTGTAATCAGTTTGGATCTTCCAAAATTAAACATAAATTCCTATAAGCTGCTTAAATATTTTTGAGCATATGTTTTAAAGGTTATTGATCTATTTACATGAATAGTATTGTATGATTTAAAAGTTATATATCACATTAAAGGTGATAAGAGATCTTAGAAAGACAGTAGGTGTTTCTCCAGGGAAACGCTGTAGGAATAAGTTAATTTTAGAAACAGCATAAGGCACTGGTACTGGCAGGAACTGCTAAAGTTACTGAAACAGTCAACTCCTCCTTTCTCACTCCTGAAAGCTGCTGAACATGCAATAAATGCCTATTTTGGAAGCATTAATATTTTCTTCACATCTCCTTCAGAAATCTTTTCAGTACACTGTCATAACATTAAGACCTGTGCCAAAATAATTTAACTATATATATGGGGGTGGGGAAAATTTAAAGATTAAGAGATTAACAAATTCTTAGATACAGTAAAAGCATACAGTTTGTTAGATGATAATCGTAGGATCTGAGAATGGCCTGTGCTACAGAAGCATGCTGAAAATATTTAATATTTATTAAAAAAACTGTCACGGAAGAATTATTGAGTGCAATTAATATGCTGTAAGTATGATACCTGTGGGGTCAGTTACAGTAAGACTAAATGAAAGGTACCTGTGGGAGTTCTTTGCCACCTACTTTGTCAAGGAAACACAGATGTTTAACTGCAATTAGCAGTTAATGGAAATCAGACACCTATGTCCTTAAGGTAATTTGGAAACTGTCTTCCTGAAGAAAGCTGGAAAATGTTGGAAGGGACCTAGAAAGATCATCTAGTCCGACTCCACTGCCAGAGCAGGATCACCTAGACCAAGGCTCACAGGAGTGCGTCCAGGCTGGTCTTGAGTGTCTCCAGAGAAGGAGACTCCACAACCTCCTTGGGGAGCCCATTCCAGAGCTCTGTCATCCTCACTGTGAAAAAATTTTCCTTGTGTTTCCCTTACCCTAAATCTTTTGTGCTCCAACTTACTCCCATTGCTTCTTGTCCTAACACTGGATGTGAGAATAGTCTGTCTCCATCCTCCCTACACTTGCCCTTGCCATATTTATAGACATTGATGAGGTTCCCACTCAGGCTAAAGAGACCCAACTCAGCCTCTCCTCCTAAGGGAGATGCTCCACTCCCTTAATCATCTTGATGGCCCTGGACTGTCTGCAATAGCTCTTTGTCCTTCTTGAACTGGGGTACCCAGAACTGGACGCAGTATTCCAGGTGAGGCCTCACCAGTGCAGAATAGAAGGGGAGGAGAATTTCCCTCGACCTGCATAATCCTTCCTCACAGATGTTTATCATCAGTGATACAACACTAAAAGATGTGTATTCTGTTTGCTGCAATTTCATTCTAGGGGGACACAGAATTCTCATTCAAGATTATTAAAAGCATTAACTAAGACATCGCTGATAATTAATATAAACTATAACAAAATTTGGATTAACAGAAAAACTTTAGAAGGTTGAAAGGGAGAGGCACACATTTTACTGCTACTTTAAAAGTCCCAGTAAGAAGGCTCTTGGTGATTTAGATTTGTCATCCTGGCAGTACTTTCATGGGAAGAAAAAAAAAAAAAAAAAAAAGTAACATTTGGATAGAACATAGAGATTATTTGAAGGACAAAGGTATAAATGACATAAAAGATTGCTATTTTAGGAAAATAGGCAGCATCAAATAAAAATGACATTTATGGTATGATCACAAGTTCAATTAAAGCATGCCACAAGAAAAGAAAAATTACATTTTTATATATTTTTTGGCTTCCTATCATAAAATATTCTCAATAACATAATCTTGTATGTGAGATGCTTATGTATGAAGTGAGAAAAGTTAAATATGAATAAGATCATCTGTACCATTGAGACCATTAGGGTAATCCTCCACCTAGTCCTTGAGTTGGCATTTCTACAGCAACCTGGAAAAGCTTCAGTTCCACAAAATTTTGCCTTGCAAAGACAATCTTGAGAGCCTTAGTCTAACTACTTTGTCCAAACAAACACAAAATATCACATTGAATACAAAGATGTAGAAGACAACATTTCTCAGCAGACTTCATATCTTGTATGCCCTTTGCCAATTTTAATTGTGATAATACTTTACTTCTCAGATGGAAATTTGTAATACTGCCTTTCAAACAAACAGCAGTTCTTGCTTCGGCTCACAAAATGATAGTAGCAACAAAATGCATCTGAAACCTGAATAAAACTATTAAAACACACAGGACTATGTAGAAAAAAAAATTAAATATGCCCACATCAGTAATGAAAACAGGCTTTTAAAATTATTTAAAGGGAATCAACAGACATATTAAGTTGTTTTTTATTAATTATTTTAATTTTTATTAATGTGATCTATTTATTCAGTCTGATCTTATTAAATAAGCATTCATCTGAGATATGAAAGTTTTCCAGAAATACCCCTTTATTGTGACATTCTCTGAAATACAAAGAAACACATATTCTAATAACAGTATTTTAGGCCTGAATCCAAGAAAGCACTTAAGTAGGGGTGAAATTTAAGTGTGTGAGGAATGGTATTGATTTCAGTTGAGGCATTTATATAATTAGAGGTTCTCGGGTGATTAAATACTCTACCAGACTTGGAATCCATTGTCAGGGCATAAAATACACCTTTATGCAGAAATGTAGAGTCAGCAGAATGAACAAAATTCTTATAAAATTTCCAAATAGGGTCTAAAACTTTTGATTTCTGGGAAACAGAACACCAAGCCAGCTATAAAACAAATCATGTGTCCACAAAGAATGCTCTACTCGAGCAGAATCTCTTATGTTAATTTTAAACCAATTGCTTCCTCTACAGTAATTTTTTAAAGTACATTAAGCCATTCCAAATGTATCCCAGAGAATAATCTCTGCCACTGAACTTGAAGAAGACACTGAATAAATGCAGAAAACTGATTTATTATATTCCAAAGTAGGAGACTTTATGGGTTTTGTACTGGGAAGAAGCTAGCAGTGGGTGAGTGGGTAGATTGCAGACCAGAAACTCGTCCACAGATGGTGCCCTTGGGTGCATCCACTTATTTCTAGGGTGGTGCTAATGGGGCTTCTCTGAGGTTCAGTTAGGAGCAGCACAGTGCTGCAGACTCTTTCTAAACAGAGACAGTATGATACTTAGAAATGGGGCCAGAAATCCCTGTGTGTCATTAGAGGATGGAAGGGAGGGCATGACATAACACTGTATGTAAGGGCAAGACATGATTAGCAGCAGGGTGGTCTGGGGCAAAAGCTTGTACTTGCACTGTGTGGGACTTACTCCCTCCTCATTTTGATCACCAGAATCAGAGCACCATTTCTCCTAATCTAACATTCTTTGTGGTGGTACATGGTGGGAGATAGACCTATAAGATAGATTTTATAACATTTGACTGTCATCTGACATTAGTGAAAATGGGCAAGAGACCATCTGGATTCTAGATCTCTAAAGCTCTGTGTCAAAAATGTATGCTAAACAGATAAAAGGGTTTATATAAACATTATTAGTGGTATTAATTTTGAATGCCAAAGCTTTTTAGTACATACCTGCTTTTAGACTTAAAATTAGATTGCTTTGGTATATGTGCGTGGAATTATCCAACAAGATTGTCTCTAAGATTACCAGAAAATCTAACATTTTATCCAATCTGATTCAACCTCACATGCTTCTGTTGTGTTCTTTTGTTGTTGTTGTTTGTTTGTTTTTTGTTTAGTTGTTTGGTTTTTTTCCCCAGAAACACTCACTAAATGTTCTATGAAGCCAAATAATTGCTGAAACAGTTTGATGAGACAGACGCATTTAAAGTTAAGATATGCTTCACAATAGTAATTAAAATAGTAAATAGTAATTAAATTGTTCTGATATTTTTGATTCTTGTTATTACAACTCATTTACATGATCACATAATTAATTATATGATAAAATTACTCAGCACTACTCCTTTAAACTAGTATTTAAAACATCTGTGGCTTTAGAATGCAGACATATCAACTACAGAGTTACTAGGCTGTATAATTACTTTCATCTTGTCAACATGTATTTCCTCTTAGGAGTCTTCAACTGGTCAGTCACTATAGAAGTTAATTGTCTATACTTACTTTTAGAGTTTAGCCATTTCATGCCTGACTTTTTAGATCTTTATAATGAATATTTTGGTGCTAGATTAGTGATCTGGAATACTTTTCATGAAGTTCTATTCAAATTAACAGTTATTGACTATTGTCCATTCATTTTTCCTTTTTAAATTTTTTTTTTCCTCGGTTTTGCATCATATCACTTTCATTTCTTTTGGTTTTTGTTTACAACTGTTAAAACTAAGGAATTATTGGAAAAATTATAGGTAGTATTTATATTATCTTAAAAACAACAGTAAATAAATTTTATGGAAAGGATTTTTTCCTTCAACTAAAAAGAAATAAGCTTATTTTTAAAGCATATTTAATCTGTCTTTATCTTACACTTATTTTGTGTTCAGATATTTAAATTCATTGGCCTATATGCTGGTATACATATAGCCCATACAACTATGGCTGTTCAGTACCTTAGAACCCACATGGACAAGACAGACAAAGCAGGGAAATAGAAACATGAATGCAAACAAGAAAACTAATTTATCATATCTTGAGCAGATTTGAAAAGCCAATCCAGGTTTCACCTACATCATTCATAGTTCTGACTGTTCTTGTTTTTACAAATAGGAAATGAAAATGAGAAACGCAGTACAATGTGGTCAGAGAGAAAAGAGGAATCTAAAAGCCAGTAGGGTGCCCTGCAGCTCATTAAACTCTGATGAAAATGATGCATCTGAATCTCACTGCAAAAATGCATAAGCAAAGATGACACAAAATTGTTTGCAATTGCTGTATCCTGAAGATTAATGAGAAATAGTTTGAATACTGTTTTTCATGTCAGGCAGTATTTATTACCTAGATATTTGCAGCTGGACTGGATTAGCTGGATTGTGGCTCACTGCTTTATACAAGTGCCAATATAAACACTGTCCAGAAAAAAATAACATTTATCAATATATATCACACTCACGTATATAATGTGCCATATTTTTTTTTTTTAAGAACAGTAAGACATATGTTACATTATATGTGAACGTTGGTTATATACTACTAAACAAGGAATGCATTGAATACAAGGCCAGACATTCATAGTGTTTACAGCATGTAGTCTTGCAGATGTAGTAGAGCTGAACCAAATGCATAAAACCATAATAGAGCATGAAAAAGCTTAAAAATGTAAATATTACAGAAGTAAACACTGAAGATAGCTTTATTCAGCTCATTGACCTGTATGAAATTTACTTCATTCCAGGATTTTCACAGCTTTATTTTACGGTGCTTTCTTTCCGACCTACATTCCTTGCTTAATGCTGTTTAAGTACAACACAATTATGTTTCTTCATTTCACTTTTTATGTTGTAAATGAGTGGCATATTTGGGTTTTCTGAAAATTTAGAAGGGCTTTTATGGCATATATTTTCTTTACATTGCTTTACAATGGAGCCTTACTGCTTCTACTGAAATATTTACTTTGAACATATTTCACATTGAAAATTGAAAAAACATCACCTCCAGCCTGGAGAGAGGAGGATAGCTATCTGTAAACTGTAAGCTTTGCAGTGCTCCAGGCTGCTCTCCAAAAGCTTGATCCCTAGTATTTTCTATGTTGGTTTAAATTGTCTTTGGCTCAGATCTTCCCTCAGCCAAGACCTCCATAGTGACTCCAATACAGAGCCAAAGCTCAGGACAATAACACAGTACTTCACTGGGATAAAAAGGACTATTTTCAAGGTAAATTGCTCCACATTATAATCAGAATAGCTATAACTGTGCATAAAATCACCTGGCAGACAACTGGGTAACTAAATATTAGAAGCTGACTTATCCAACCACATCTGTTAGAGTTTTAATATTTTCCACATGTTCTCATTTATGACACTTTCTTTGATAACTTCTCATGACTCATTAGGCAGAATGCAGTAAAGACTACATACACAAGATATAGTGAAGTCAGCAATTAAATTAATAATGACAAAGTAAAAGGTTGTGTAATAGAAATAACTGATCTATTCTTCACTCATAAAATATGTTGGAAAGGTCAGAATTTTATTCTGAATATAGTTTTGCTTCTATTTGTACAAGATATACTCAAGAACACTTACATAGGTATAAATTCACAGATACTTTTTAGTGTATATGAAGAAAATGACACTTCAATACTCTATGGTAACTGACAGCAATGTAAGTCTTTCTATCATGATATATCTTTTCTGATATTTTATGTTTAAGACACTAATTTCTTCAGTTGTAGTAATTAAATTATTTGAATCTCTTCTGTACAGGTACCAACATGTTAAGACTATAGCAATTTATCTTAATTTTTTCTGAGAACTCAGTAGGAGATAAGTATATGGAATAATCAAGGCCCTTTGTGTTTTAGAGCATTGTTCTGAATTCTCCATTCACAATCAAGTCTAAGTCCCCATTGTATAATGACTGTAAAACCAGGTAATTAAACACTTTGCCAGGAATGTGTTTTCCCTCATTACATTTTATTTTACACTGAACGTGCTTAATCAAGGGTGAAAAACATTTTATGAAGAGTTTTATATTAGAAAATAAAAAATATCCAGCAAACTGACTCATAAGTGGACTGCACCAGGTGCAAGAGTATAAAACTGACAGTTAAAGTATATGTGTGCTAAGATAAAACCAAAATAAAACAATAAAAACAAAAACCTATGACAATTCTTGTCTCTGGGTTCTAGGAGCATGTATCTTCATCTAATTGTTTATATGAAGAGACAGAATAGATGACTGCAGTACAGATGTGCAGACTGAGAGATTTGTCTCAAGCAAAATGCATAAAATAATAAATGCACTGAAGCAGTACTTATGAATTTTGTTGATCTAACAGTAAAGCAGGAGTTACAATGTATTAAATGTTTCTTTTATGCTGTACTCTAAAATATGTGTTTATAATTATGTAAACCATATGACTAATCTTGTGTAATACAATTATTTATCATATCAGATGCCAAATTTCAAACTTTTAATGTGTACAGTTGGAATCTTTATCTAATAGTCAACCAAAGCAACCATAGTTATGAATCCATGGAAGATATAACTAATTTTAAAATTACTTATGTCTTTCATAATGGATATATATAAAAATATTTTTATATCATGCTCTTCTACTTGTTTCAACCAGATACTTTGTATGTTATCTTGACACTTACTATAACTGGCAACTATAAAAATAGGGGTATACACTTTTCACCAGTTTAAAAAGAAAATCTGCATTTGATTAACAGATCTGATCTGAATTTAAAGTTGGCTTGAGGCTCTCATATAATGCAAATGTCTTTGTGTATCTGGGTCGGCTGTGCCACAAAACAGAATATAACAACAGAAATCAGTCATGAACAAATCCCAGGAGCATGTGTGTGGAACATCACTGATCTCAAAGAGGCAAAGAGCTATCAAAGGTTATCACAGTGTGAAAAGGAACTAATCTG
The DNA here is from genome assembly GCA_025447755.1 of Corythornis vintsioides. Classification (NCBI taxonomy): domain Eukaryota; kingdom Metazoa; phylum Chordata; class Aves; order Coraciiformes; family Alcedinidae; genus Corythornis; species Corythornis vintsioides. The sequence continues at coordinate 22,243 of JAOEGS010009158.1, read as the reverse complement.
CTGCAATCAGGAAGAGAGGTGATCGCAACTTTGTCAAAATTGTGAGAAGGTCCTGTGGCAAATTAATTTGACAAATTACAAATTATGCACAGTATATTGCTTAGGCAGGCTAAGCTATTAAAGTAGTACAGTGTCCTTCTATCCCTGCTGACAGCAATTCGTGTCTAGGTCACAGGCTAGGAACCTGTCTATGATGCTGTCTGTCTATTGTACTTTCATACACTAACAGCATCATGACTCAGCAAAAGCTGCAATGGCCATTACCTTGTGAGCATCTAATTAGAAGAGATTGATCCAGACACTATGGGGTTCAAACAAACAAAAAAAAACCCAAAACAAAAACAACAACAACAACACAAAATTAATTCTGTATACAAAATTATAATGAAAATAGAAGAAACTATGCCAAAATGTCATTCAGTCCTTCTCTCACCCTTTGTATTTCTCTCAATCCTGTTCAAGCGGTTGAGGTCAGACCGTACCAAAAGTGATAGCTTGGGTTAAGAGAATATCTGTGTTCAGAAGTTCAAACTGACTAAACAGGGCTATCAGCACTTTCCTGCTTTTCCTCTTCATATGGGGAGGAGAGCTGAAGATGTTTGAGAAAAAAAAATTTTCAGAAGGTAACATAATGGCCAGACTCTAGACCAGCTGCTCATTAAGGCAGCAAGTGTCTTTCCTTGTGAAAATGAGAAGATACTTTTTTAAGGACTATTGGATATCATGGGTAAGGTCTGGCTTTGGGGAGAATGGCACTTATAAAACAAGACTCTGGAAATGTTCAAATGAAGTACACAAGGTGCACTGTATGCAGTGAGGCTTATGCAGAAATCTGTGCTGGAAGTCTGAGGGGAAACGAAGTAGGTTTAGGTTGGATGTCATTAATTTCAGGCCATCACAGGCTTCAGAAGTTGGAGGAAAGTAATATGGACTGCTAACATACAGATTATTTTACTTTGGCCAAATTACTACAATAAAGAAGAAAGGAAATGTAAAAAGTGTGGTATCATTAAGGACAGTAATCATTCAAATGGTATTTTTATAGTAAAACAATTCACCAAGCTCCTCTACTACCAGCCCACCCTGTCTTCTGAAGGAGAGACTTCATTCTTTACCTTTTTTGTCCTGAATTCAGAATAATGCAGTTATTTGCTGTCACAGATACCAGTATATGTAGCAATTACTATTATGAACATTTTTTTTTTTTTTTTCCTCTAGCAAAGCTTGAGTGTTCCCTGGCAAGGTCTCTGCATGCAAAATGTTATTCAGCACAAAGGGAATTTGATTATCTATTCCCTAAAAGCTTTTATAGACATTTCTATCTTTGCAAAGTGTGTGTGATTGTCCTGAATTCTTTTACATAGTTTTACAGGGACTGTATTCACACAAAGAAGAGATTGTATCACAGATAAAATACACTTAGAGCATGCACTAGAAAAATTGTGTGTTTAATCCCTAAGAATTAATAATTCAAATGTAATCAGAAGAAAAAAAAAGAAAGAGGGAGAAATTGAATGGAGGAAAACCAACACATTGCTTAGATACTGATAGTGTCATAGAATCACAGAATCATAGAATGGTTTGGCTTAGAAGGCACCATTAAGATCATGTAGTTCAATCCACCCTGCCATGCAGATCAAGTGGCTCAAAACCCCATCCAACCTGACCTTGAACACATTCAGGGATCAAGTCTCCATAACTTATCTGGACAACCTTTTCTAGTGTCTCATTACCCATAACAAAAAAGATTCCTTCCTTATATCCAATTTCAATTTACCCTATTTCGGCTTAAAAAAAAAAAAAAAAAAAAGTGACCCCTTTCTCTATCACTACAAACCATTTCCCCTACCTGGAGTACAGCATCCTCCTTTGGAGCTCATGTAAGAGCCTGGCTATTTATTGTGTGCCTCAAACCTTGCATGGTGATAAGGTCTGGAAAGACCTGTCTGGAGGGAGAAGTGTTGATTGCTTCCAATGTCTCTGTGCTCCCCCTTTGGCTCCCTGCAGATATGCTTTAACAAACAGAAAATTTCTGCATAGGTGGAACTCTTTTGTTTAGTTATGTGCTTCTGTTGATCACAATAAACTGCCTAATCAATTCTAGACATTCAACGTTGTGCATTCCAATTTTTCATCATTTAACTATGCTAAATCTATCTTCAGCATTGACTACTGGCACTATATGTTTGATATAACATTGTAGCTTTAGTCTGTACCCTTCCATTACAGAGCATAAATAAGGGGAAAGAAGTTATTGTTGCAAACTTGAAGTTTTGAAGTAGATGGACCAACATTTTTAATGATACCATGAGTTACAGCTTCTTCTAAAAATATGAGACAAAATAGAACATTGGATCACACACATTGGATCTCTGCCTGGATATAACTATGTGACCTGGGCTTTTAAATTGCTGAAGTAATTTGACAATTGCTTTTTTAAAACACCTATAGATTAACCATTTTATGAATTATTCATGGAAAATAGAAGTTTGCCTATGAGAAGATAAACTACTCTGTTAGAAGTGTTTTTACATAAAAAGTGGGAACTTAATTCCATAAATGCCATATGGGAAGACAGGAATTAAGAAATCTTATTCATTCTGAAGAATTTTGAAACACCTACAAGATCAAATGGATACCTTGGGATTAGGTTGTGTTTGGTTTGTTTTGTTTTCAGGACTGCTTTAGACATGTGAATGAGGTGTAATGCTACTATTTATTTTGAAAGTACTAAGAGTAAAATAATACAAGTAACAAAGGGAAATACAGTGTAGTGAAATATATACACAATTAGAATGCAGAGAATTCATAAATAAAGGTACAAGCTGACCTGAAAACATAAAGGAAAATATTTTCAAGTGTCAATAGTCACTTTCAAATAAATGTTGAGACTATAGGAAAGAATGTGGTAAGAGGCTGTTGTGACAGGAAAATAAGCCTTGTACATTGGTACCTATTACTTCAGATATATCCATTCTCTATTTTCAGTTAGAAATGCCATGTAAAATCAAACCAGTAAGTCTTTGCATGACTTTTAAGACACCTAATTCTGTTGAGGCCTAGGAGTTCAGCCTAGCCTGCTGTTGAATTTGGATAATCTGCTTTTTAATTAAATAAGGTTTTGGTTAGTGATTGTTTGAATAGAATATGGAAGAAGAGGTAGCTCATTTTCCCATTCATCTTTTTCATACATTCTTTGGCATACAGTAGATATTTTTTTCTTGAAACACTTCTTATTCTTGATATAAACATCTCTGAAAACATAGCTGTTGAATTAGAACAAAATGAAGGCAACCCAAATTCCATTTAATTTTGTAACAATCAAAATAATAGAGGATGTTGTACTCAATTTCAGCTCCCTAGAATGACTGAACAGAGGTTTAGAGGCTTAAGGTACTTTCCAGAAAATTATGCATAGCAAGACCAAATCTGGCTTGTATGTTTGGCACTACAAGAGATGAAAATCTTTAGAGATAGATGATGCAATCTCTTAAAAGTCTTGGAAGAACCTCCCTCATTTCTATAAAAAGTTGATACAGCCCTTTGGGTATTTATTGATGTTTGATATAACTTCAGTCATCGTATTACTTTTAGCCTGAGATATTTGACCTTGTTCTTAAACATCTAGATCTTAATATAGAAAGTAGCAGAGAGATCATGCCAGGAAAAAAAAAAAATTAAAAAAAAAATCATCATTTTGTTACTAAAATTTACCCTTATAGGCAAAAATCTCAAGGGTTGTTATTAATAATCTTTTACTCGTATTAAAAATGTTCTTTACTGTATAAACTATTCTGCTAAAATGAAAAAGACTAATTGTGGAGGTATCTCATAACCAAGATTAATAATGACAACCACATAATAGGTTCATATTAAAAAAACAACTCTACTGACAAAGCAGTATTGCAAACAAAGATTATATTGAAAAGAGCATTTGTGATTTATAAATCTCGGTAGTATTCTATCTTAAGCAGACTTTAGTCATTTGCTTCTCTAGATATCTTGACTGTGTTAGGCATGAAACATAGATAAGTTAAATATTCATTTAATAAATGTGTTT
>JAOEGS010009158.1:7054-18109 GCA_025447755.1 Corythornis vintsioides | reverse complement strand
AAAAAAATTATATATATAAATAAAATAATATCTATTTATACTTTTGAAGTAATGGTAATTAAAACCTTTAATGATCTGTTGTTTTATCTCATAATTCAGTTCTTCCACAATCCATGTGTAATCAGTTGAGCTTACTAATTAAGAAGCAAATACCTCTGAATACTGGCACGGAGACAAATTTTTGAGTTTCAAACTTCTGTAGGTTATTAGTAATACATTAAAAAATATCTTTTATATACTGAACTTTATGAAACCTTTCCAATATTTTTAATTCAATTTAATTGCAAGTTATGTCATTTCCAGTGATATATTTACTGCTGTCATTAATACTGCACAATTAATCAACTAAAGTAACATTGTTTTAAGCCTATAGATATCTTAGTCTTTTCCTTTTGCTACATTTATTTACAACTAGAAAAAATCTTTACATACTTCACAGATAGTATTACAGAAGGACAATGGTCACTATTTTAAATTTGCAAGATACTGAACTCCTGTTAAACTGATGAACTGCAATACCTTAATGCAAAAGAGTTTCAGTAACATCTGGAGACTGCACTAGTTTAATGGAAATTAGAAAGTTAGAAAGTCAAACCAAAACAAAACACTAGTATATTTCATCAGAAATCAAATTAGGATATTGTATTCTGAATCTATAACTTTTAAAAGTCACATTCTTTACAGTAATTAAATATAACCATGAAAGACAGGTACAGTAAGATATTGTTGAGTGTCCTTGGTTCTTTGTTATTATATTCAAAATGTTGATGTTTTCCTTCTAGAACTGTAGATCAGCATGTCATCTGTCACACAGTCTGACAGGTGACCTTGGCATTAAACTTCTGAATTGAAACACTGAGGTTCCCATTTGGGGTGACACTGGTACTGTGAAAAGGCAAAAATCACATGCTGAATGGGGAACCATCTGGACTTGGCTGATAAGAAATATCACCAGATGACTGGTCATTGAATCCATTTCATCCCTACGTATCTGCCTCCACCCCCTTCAAGAAAAAGACTGGAATCCTTTATTGAGAATCAATACTCATCTTCTTTCAGGGTTTTAAGTGATAAGACACAAGAGATTGTCAGGCACATCAGGGTCCTGCGGGTACCAATAGTCCTCCGTTACCCTGCCCAGGCTCTGTGCTGCTTCCTCTGGCCTTTTCCCATGATCCCAGAAGCCTCATTTCATCCATATCCCTGTGCTACAACACTCACTGTAGGAGAGTCAGTCTCTACCTCTGCCTCTGCACTGTCTTCTGTCTGGACTTCAGTCCTACATGGAATATAGACAGATCCTTCACATCCACTTTGTAACCTCGTTTCCAGTCTTGTGCCTGGCCCTGTTTTCTCCAGTCTGGACCTTGCTAATAGACCTCATACTCGATGCATTGCTCTCTGGGTTAGGGTTGCCCCTTGCTACCAGTCCTTTGCTCTACCCATGATATTTAGCCCCCATTTGTGGAGTGCTGTCTGTGCTGGTGTCACTGTCACTGCTGTATGACAGTGTTCCTATTACTTAGAGCTTTATGACTTGAATCCTAACCAAGGATGGGAAAAAAATTTTACTCAGCATTTCAGATTCTGAAATTATTTGCACTGACATCTATTACCAGGAAAGTGTCCTAGCCTCAATGTCATCAGATATCTTAAAAAAGATGAAAACATTAACTTTTCTCCTCTTTGAAGGAAGAGTACATAAAATGAACAAAATATATGTGGAGCTAGAGACAAAAATGAATGACTTTTTGGCTTAATGGTTAAAAAACTAATCAGAGAATTCTCTAATGGTTTTGACAAGATATGCATCTTCTAAGAAAAATAAGACCTTGCTGATGTGAGTGGTCTAACACAAGGCTACAAAAGCTGTGTTCACTTCTTTCTCAAGTTATGAAGTTTCTTTGAAAATACATTTTGGGGCTGATGTACCCCTATTCTGGCTAAATCTTGCATTAATCTTGTTACAGAATTGAAGTATTGGGTTGGTTCCTTAAAAGTGTAATAAGGGAACCTTATTAATGTCTATAAATATCTGAAGGGTGTCAAATGGAATGAACTAATCTCTTTTCTCTAGTGCCTAGCAATAGAACAAGAAACAATGGGTGTAAACTTGAGCAACATGTTTTGCACACTAAATTCACACTCAAGGTGGAACAGCCTTAAGACCAAGCTTAAAGGTTTGCTCTTACTGAATGACATTGGAAGTCTCTGAAATAAGCGAGTTTGTACTTACAAGTGAGCATTCCAAATACTACCTAACACAGTGTACTTCAGCGTAAGAGTTTAATAAAAACATCCTAGTTTTAACATGCAGTATAAATTATCACTTCTGCTATCAGGTCAGCCATTACCTGTGTATGATATAACAAATTCATAACAGCTTTACAGTACAGCTGTATCAAATATTTTTTGCTTGAAGAATGGACATTCTTTAATACCATATTGTTATTTTTGTTTTCTGTACACTTCTAGGTGAACTATAATGATATGAGAACTCTGTATCTGTAAATTCACAGAAGGCTGAGAAGACACTACAAATTACATATGACAAAGCTAGAAAGAATGAAAGGGAGAAAGTGAGCATGAATGCTAATACCATGGCTTTTCTAATCCGTTTGGTTCAGAACAGCAGATGTGTTAGTGTTTGCTGATACGCTGATAAGCATGCAGTACTCACAAGCCAAGGAACAGACCAAGATACCTCTGCTGTTAATGCATGTACAGCTATATAGAATTTTTTTTTTAATGCACAAGAAAAAATAAGTATTTTAAAGGTGATACTTTTCTCAAAAAAAAAAAAAAAATCCACTCTGAAATTGTAAATCATGCAACATGAATATCTGCAGATAGAGAAGTGTGGAATAAAAATTACTAAACACAGACACTAGCTCTAAGCAACATCAGCTAGCAAATCATCCACCTAAGATGCAGTGGTAAGGACATAATTTCAAGCTACATTGAATATAGCATGGTATAATACAAGCCATTTTGAAAGATAATTAGATGCATAATTTCCTATACAGACTGCATTAGAAGCCCAATCAAACGAAATTTGTCATTCTACTGACACATTTTTACTGTCCTTAATGTCAATTTGCTGCAATTTTTTCCTCCCACTGTGTTTTTATTTTTGGTAAGGATGAGTGCCACAGAACCCTGAGGTATATTTTGCACAAATCAATATATCAGAATGACATCTATGAAACTCATTTACAAAAAAAAAAATAAATAAAAAATGACTGTATAAAGTTTGAAGAAGAGACTGTAGTGGGCAGACCCATAAATTCATGTTTGTAAGACTGGCTCTCACTTTTCTCATCTGCCTTACATATATTTAAGTTTATAACAACAACAGAATTTTTATGAGTTACAGATGATCAAGACATTTATTATCCCATATTAGTGATGTCAGAACTGCAAAGGTCAAATAAACAGCATACTTTCATGATGTTCTTATGAAATACTACCACAAAAATAGCTTTTTTCCAACTGACTTCCAATTCCCATGTCTTCAATATTTATTCCTGGTAGATGTTATTGTAAAATGTGGGATCAAACTGTAACAATGGTGTAATTGCAATAGATCAACATTGGTTTAAACAAAATCAGTATAACTTCTTCTCTCCCTGTCTCATGTGCATGCACAATCACACACTCATGGAAGTCTCCTCAAATTATGTTCCTCATTTTTGTGGTGATAAATACATTTACTTTACAATAAGCATAGCTCATTATTTAGAGTATTCATTATATTTATCAGAATATATAACCATAGGTTAAAACTTCCATATAAGTAAGCTTTTACATCTAGACTGAAAGATATTTTTCTGTACCATGTTTTTTTCAATAGATGGTGTTGAAGGGTTTGGTTGGTTTTGTTTTTTTTTTACATTTACAACCATACCATTATGCTGGTGTTGTGTTTTACTAAGCCTAGTTGTTGGATATCTGTTCTGCCTGCATGACAGAATGAAATCCACTGCTCAAAGCTATGGTTTCTGTAAGTGGGAACCAGACAGCCTACAGCTATCAGAGCACATCAGCAAGTTGTGAAAACAAATCTGTAGGAAAGAGGGAAGTGGTTTCTCTTCAGGTTTAATGGTGCCTTAATTGAGCTGGGATGTGCATACCAGAATGTGCAAGACAATTGCTAAAGCAATCCCCTCTTTTAAAGTGAAGTATTTTTGAGCATGAATGATACAGTTCTGTAAAGGAGCACTCATGGGGCAAGGTAGACACACCACCATGTCTCTTCTCAACCAAAGATGTTTAAGCTTGACTGCTGCAGTAGCAAGCCCTGTACAACAGGGTGTACTCTGAGATCCCTGTACTCAGATTCATTCTGTGAATAAGCAGCAACAAATGCAATATCTGGGAAAGAAAAATCAAAACTAAAGACTTGTGGCTGCCAGTTCACACAGGGTTTTGACTCTTCCTGTTTTATCTGAGACCTGTTTCAAGTAGAGCACAGAAACATTCCTGAGAACAAGGCTTGAAGGCAAATTCTTACTTTTATTGGGAATATGTCAGCATTAAGCTGCTGAGGAGCAAAAACTTTCTTGCATGCTTTCTCTCACATCTGTGAACCCTGAAAACCTCACTGTGGAGTAGTCTGGTTGTTACGGAGAGGGTTTATACATTTTACCCAAGTCCAATAAGCAAGGTATTTTTATCAGTGGTGAGAGACTAGGGAACCAAAACTTTCATTCTTGAATTTAATTACTGCATCAATTTGAAACCCTTACCAAATAACAAACACCTAACAAAACACAAAAGAAACAAATTTTCACCACCCAGAGCTATGTGTTTATACAGTAAATACTGATAAATATGGTGCAATGATTCACTTAACAAATCACGAGACATACCCTATTCCAAAACTGGCAGCAGTTGTTGTTTCTTTATTCTTCTTGCTTTTGTTTCTAGGCTTTTTTCTACATGTGTCACATTCCTGTCAAAGATACTTTGTAACAGAGGGAAACTACTTCTATTCCATCTGAGGTACAGTACTAGTTTTCTACCACAGAATGTGTTAAATTCCAATAATTCATCTAATACTACATTTTCAGTTTCTGCTACCAAAATATGTCTTAATTATACCCAGCATAAGGCCAACTACAAAGTATGGCTTCTTCTGACCAGACACACAGAAACAGAATACCTTTTTACTTTCTTTGTTCTCTTCTAACAATCCTCATAGTCCTGATTTGAAATGGTTCTCTACAGGATGCCTAGAGAGGTTCTAATATAATTTTTTTGCAACTTAAATGTAAAGAAAATTGCAAACAGATTTATGAATGTTGTTCATTAAATAACTGCACTTCTTATTATGGGATTCAGCATTTGTGAATGCATCTTGACCTAGTTTGCTACACTGAATTTTTCAAAGCAAGGTTTGTTACATAACAATAGCTTTGTTTAGGATATACTGGACCTGATTCTTGAGACTTTATAAAGCAATGCATAGAACTCACTACTAGGAAAATACTCCATATAGTATGGTAAACTTTATGTAACCTTCAGCATATCAACTGGATATAATCAAATTTACTGTATGCAGTAAGATTAAAGCATACACATTTTCTTGCCAAAGCACAGACTACCACCATCACCACCCAAAGTGATAAAAAAAAAAAATCACAAATTATTAATAAGAAAGAATAAATGTGAATGTGCATTTTAAATAAATAAATGCAAGGACATATTTTTATAGATGTTGAAGCATGGTGAAGAAATCCATGATAGTCCAACACTTGTTAGTATCCAAAAACTCACTGGGACAATGTAATCTCATGTATTTGCACAAGAGTGCTACTACTTTCTATCTTATCACTGCCAAGGGAGCAGGCAGGTTGTGCCTGGCCCAAGCCAGCTCCTATCCAGTCACATGCATCAGCTGTAGTCATAGCTGATCTGGATCTAGGGAGAATAGGCAAGAGATGAATCCAAATCTACCTTCTCTGGATTTCTGTGAAATTGTACTTATGGTACCAAATGGTGCCAAATAAAGCAAATCCTGTAGATCATCACAAGCAATTGTTTCTTTTACCTAATTTCATGCATATCCTTGTCTCACTTTCTCTGTTTTGGGATTATTCTTTACAGAAAAGCTTTCTGGGTTCAGTCATGCATGGACATAATGAAAATGTATTAAGACCACTGGGAGCTCTATATTGATTGAAACAACAACCATGTAGAACTGTGACTGCTAGTAAAAAAGAATGTTCATTTTATTGCCTAAGGCCAGATGAGCAACTCATTATCTAATAATGACAAGTCTGCACCCTCCCTTCACTAGACTTCTGGAAAAATAAAAGCATAATGACAATGGAAAGATACTTCTTCAGTGTTTGGATGCCAAAGAAGGAAAACTGGTCAAATATTGTGACCACTATACTGTTAATAAAGGTGATGATTATAATATTATAACAACTTTAAAACATATCACTTTATTTTGTGCAGAATTCCATTCCTTGTGTTAGACACCTTGTAAGCTTAGATCTTAGACAATATGAATCTTGAGAAACAAATTGAAGAATGAGAACTCTATGAATCTATACTTGGCTTTGCTCAGTGCTTAGCTCATGCTTTCCAGATCCTGACATGACAGCTATACTTGTGAATTTGGTAAGAAACAAGGTTTGTGGAACTTTTAGAATCATAGAATCATTATGGTTAAAAAGGACCTCTAGGATCATCAAGTCCAACCTTCATCCTAACAGCTCTCTAACCACTAGAACACAGCCTCAAGTGCTACATCTACTAACTTTTTAAGCAACTCCAGAGATAGTGACTCCAACATCTCCCTGGGCAGTATGTTCCAGTGTCTAACCACTCTCTCAGTAAAGAATTTATTCCTAATATCTAATCTAAACCTCCCCTGATGCAATTTGAGGCCATTTCCTTTCATTCTATCATTAGTAATTTGGGAAAAGAGACCAACACCAGCCTCACTACAACCTCCTTTCAGGTAGTTGCCAAGAGCACTAAGGTCTCCTCTCAGTCTCATCTTCTCTAGACTAAACAACCCCAGTTCCCTCAGCTTATCTTCACAAGACATGTTCTCCATACTCCTCATCAGCTTCGCTGCCCTTCTCTGGACCTGCTCCAGCACCAAAATGTCCTTTTTATACTGTGGTGCCCAAAACTGGACACAGTACTCAAGGCACAGTCTCACTAGTGCCGAGTACAGGGGCAAGATCACCCCCCTACTGTTCACATTGTTTCTGATACAGTCCAGGATGTCATTGGCCTTCCTGGCCACCTGGGCACACTGCTGGCTTATCACTAAGTTGGCTGTCACTAAATGCCCTCAGGTCATTTTCCAGCAGGCAGCTTTCCAGCCAATTCTTCCCCAGCCTGTAGCATTACCCTGGGTTGTTGTGACCAAGTGCATGACCTAGGACTCAGCTTTGTTGAACCTCATACAATTAACCCCAGCCCATTGCTCCAGCCTATCCAAATCCTTCTTCAAAGCCTTCCTACCCTCCAGCAGATCGACACTCCCACTTAATTTCATGTTACCTGCAAATTTACTAAGGGTATATTTGATCCCCTCATCCATGTTATTGATAAAGATATTCATCAAGACTGGTACCAAAACTGAGCTATGAGGGACACCGCATGTTACTGTCTCCAACTGGATTTAACTCAATTTACTACCACTCTCTGGGCTCAGCAGGACATTCATTCACTACAGAACATAAATGTTGGAGTTTTATGCCCATTTTTACTAAGCCTTCTATCTGTAACTTTATTAAAATAACTTCAGTACAATTAAATAGATTAATAACAAACTAATCCATATAATTATTAAAATAGCAGCTGAACACAGGCATTATAGACAGATAAACAGCATCCCCTGTGAGGAACAAAGTCCTATTTTGTACAAGTATTTTTCCAGAATGCACATTCACTTTGTATAATGTTGCTGGACTGTCAATGACTACCTCAGGTCCACAATCTTTGACAGCATTGTGCGCAGAAGTCTAGTCATGGTGCTGATAGGGGGGAATATAAGATTTTCACCTAGCATGAATAAACCTCAGAAAATTAATATTGGTGAGCTGAATTCATGAATATTTACATTCCCCTTAAAATGGACTATGAGAAAAATAGTAATTTGCGTGAAATTTATTAAAGCAGACAGGTGGAAATATATTATTAAATGCATATTTATGAATATAGGAATATATTTCAATGTAACCTACATTACAAGACACCATTTATTCTGACTAGAAAGCTAAATTTTCATTTCATAATATGCTGATAAACCTGGCAACAATAAGTGTCACGCTGAAATGCAAAGTCAATGGAAACTGTAAATGAAATGTTGGAGCACCCAATATGGAGTTATTCTGACATACAGTAAAATAAATATGTTTTGAGTGCTGTGAAGTAGAATTCGGTTAGTGATATACAAGTGGCAGCACCATATAGAAAAAATAGCTAAAAAGCATCTTTAACAGTTTTTAAAGTGTGTTCATTTCAGAAAAATCTCAAGTTTAGTATTTGATGACAGATAAGTAAACCAGAAACTTAATGAAGTGATACTTATTTGCCTTCAAGAACTTCATAAGCTATAGAATTATGCAATGTATAAACAGATAATTAATGTATTAACATATACAGAGAATATATGTATCATGTATCATCTAAGTTCATGCTTACACAACATTTCAGAGGACCTCAAACTCACAGTGGTTAAATTACAGAAAGAATAAAAGCCACCAAGAAAAATTAGGATCACATTAGTCTGGTACTGGCATGTGAACCTGGCCATCTCATCATGGGACCTGATGAACCCAGGGCTGAGTCTGTACTTCAGCAGAGAAAATAAGATTTCAGGATACATAGCTATTACTGTGGTGAGGATTGTTGTCTTTTTACAAATAATGTTATCTACTGGGCTTCTTTTTAGGAGGCAGAAATCAGCACACATCTTATCCCTTTGTCACTTAGGAATTATTGTCTCTAATTCACATCCATTTTACAAACAATTCTCTTTGATGCATTGTGGACCACAGAAATTATATATGTTTTTAATACATATATAAGCATATATAAAAATATGTTCTTCCTGTTTTACTGATATACAACCACTATTACTCTTTCATGTAGGCACGAATGATACTGTAAGCCCAAACTTAGACAGAATCAATAAATACTATAAGGCCCTGTGGGAGATTTACTCATGTGGGAGTAAATAATTTTAGTGCCCAAGTTATCTTTTCTTCTATATTACAAGTTCAAGGACTGGGGGCAGAGAAGAAGAGACACATAATGCAGACCAACATCTGTCTATGTGGCTGGTGTCACCATAAGGGTTCTGGCTTTTATGATAATAGAACCATCTAGGAGGATTACAACCTCCCAGGAAGAGATGGAATCCAGCTGTCATTGAAACTTTTTTTTCCTTGACAAGTTGGACTAAATGATCCTTGAGGTCCCTTCTAACCTGGTATGTTATGATTTTAATATATATGATTTTTTTCATCTATATGAAAATAATTTATATAACAGTACAATAAGACAAAAAAAAAAAGATCTTTTTTTTAAACAGGGTTTGGAAGGATCAAACTATGAATTTGTAGCACAAGAAAAGGGCATAAATATGCTTATCTTTGCTTCTTAAAATGTATTTCCATGAAAAGAATACTATTGGCAGAGAAATAAATTGTTATAAATAGGTTGTAATTGAATAGAAATAAGGTTGTAAACTATCAAAATCATTGAGTTTCCAGAATAACTTTAGACAGGTCTTGAAAAAAAACTTTACTTCTTTTAAATGCAACTTCATCTGTATGCAAAAAGAATTATAGCATGTACTCATCTACAATAGCCAGAAACCAAATTCAGAGCCAGAAGGCACTTTCTGGTAATACTTCATGGGAACTTGTTTTCCTTCATAAATATTTGGTTTTATGGAATGCTTAAGATAGCTGGTTACTGACCAGCTAGTCAAATTACATGTGGAATATGAAGATATTTGCAGATTTTAACAATCACTATCAAATATATTTTTTTTATAATCCAGCATATCGATAAAAGTTATAATAAATAAGCAAACACACTAACTTTTCCTTACTAGATTGCGTTTTGACACTGTTAAAGGTATTCCTAACACAATAGCTTGTAATTTAGTGATTCATGCAATGAGCTTTAACAATTATCCTGAAGAAAAATGTACTAATCAGCAACTTAAAGACCACTTAATTCTACAGTAAACTTTTATGTCTAGATGCGAGGGTTGATACTGGATGAATGAAGAAAGAGAATGTAATGTTAGTTCTACTGCTAATGATGACTGTTTTTCTATTAAAAAAACCCAACAAAAACCCCTTATTTTAAAATTTCAAAAATATTATGCATTTTTTGTGCAACTTTTCCCTACATCACTGGTTTTCAAGGTAACATTGGTTAGTGATTAGTCCATTAAATGAGAATATTAGAGGCAATGAAACAAGTTCCCGACTTTATATTGTGTGTAGGCAATAGACGATTGTTCCAAGTAAGATTGTGAAAAAATATGTTAATTTGAAAAACAGACTCATATACACAACAATAAAGCTCATGAATAGTCTAGTTTTAACCTAACCAGCAGCCTGAATTACTCAGCAAAGTTTAAAGTGAAGCCATAATTGACTCCATTCTCTGGGATAGTTGCAGAACTCACAGCTACCTTTTTTTTTGCACTTTCAGGCTTTGACATTTCATTTTTTCTTGGAGTTTTCTTCTCATTATCTCTTTTCTCTAGGTTGTTTTTTTTGAACTCCTGGTTATTTCACAGACTGAATTGGCTAACAGGAGAGTCCAACCCATTATTTTTAACTAAGTTTTGTTCAAATTTGACCTTAACTGAATTAACATCACCAGTTCAAGAATAAGATCTTTGAATAGCAATGTCCTGTTATGCTGCTACTTCTGTCTGACCCTCAGCCAATAATGTGAATATATTTAGGCTAAATATATATTTTTTTAAAATTCCCCAAAACACACACACAAAAAACCCAACCAAAAAAACAAACCCCCCCAAAACCCCCCCCACATACA